>VWZT01016776.1:468633-503480 GCA_013397055.1 Pachycephala philippinensis
TTTTTTTTCTTTTTTTTTTTCTCTCTTTCTTTTTTTTTTTTTTTTTTTCTTTTTTTAAATTGTTTTAGTTTCCCATAGAAGTGGAGAGGGGAGTTGAGACTTCGGGAGAAACCCATCTCTGCCCTTGCATTTGCCTTTCCCTTTTACCCAGCTGGGCAGCAGAAAAGGGAAGGTTCTGAGCAAAGGGGACAGGGCCTGATTCAGTGTGGCACCCCAGCCACCCTCCTCATGGCACAGCTAAATCCATATGAATGGAAAAGCAAGATGCTTATGACAAAACAGGAGTCCCAAGCCCATCTGCACACACAGGATCATGGACAGGCAGGAGCTTTGCTAGTGCAATGCCCTACACAGATAATCAGTTCTGAAAGAGCAGTCAGGCAGCCTCCAAGGTCTGATCCTGTACCCCACACACCACTCTGCTTCACCAGGATGAAGAGATGGGAACCACCTGAGGAGCCTCCCTTTATAACAAACACCTACAGTCAGTGCTAAGGACCAGTTCTGCAGAGGTATTCGAAGACCTCTTGAACAGGCACTTCAGAGGGTGAAGATAATTTTAGGAACACCTCAGCAAGGATGTTACTTCCTTATTCACTGGAGCTTTTTTCAGGGATTGCTCAACAGTAGGAACTGAAATAATTAAATCATAAAAGCTGTTGCCCAGACCCCCACTAACAAAGAGTGAACAGCACTTTGCCTGGTCACAGGAGAAAGCGGTGTTGCTGTGGCTACAGGCAAGAATCCAAAAAAGATTAACAAAACCCTGTTAGTGGATAATCCCTGGAAAGGTACTCTAACAGCAGATTTCTCTCTTTTCTGCCAGCATCACCCAGTCTTACCTAGCTTCCAGCTTTGATAGCTAAACCTCAGGAAGGTGCTAATTTCAGCTAGGCAGCTGGCCAGAGTCATACAAGCTTGCTGTAATGGAGATGTACCATCCAGGACTAGGTGCCTTTTGATCTTGTCACCTCAGCAGCTCATCTTCACATCTGCTCCTGCCCCTGCAACCTCAGGAAAGGTTGATGCGAGCTCAGGGCTTCATTTCTCATCAGATAAATAGATTCAAACAGTCTCATTTGCCTCAGCCCATCTATGCCCGTTTTCCTAAAGGATCATACCATCTGTCCCTCAGCTGGATGCTATATAGCCAGGAGCAGGTAAGATTTTCTCAGAACATGCTGCTGATTGCTCCTAGGAAAGTAAATCAGGGATCCCTGGCAGACTTTGATAAACTATGCCCCACTGTGGTAATGCAAAACTGGACACTGCATCTCCTCTGTCCTGTGGCCTTCACAAGGATACTGTGTGACATGGCAGCAAGAGAAGGATTTCCACCATTTTCACTCTTGGGCTGTCTGACCTGGTGGGCCCCAGTGGGCATAATGGCATAATTCTTTGTGTTTTAAAGCTGAACTAACTCTAATGTACACTCCTTCACTGCTCTCTGCCAGGAACAGGCCCAGCGAAAACTTGAGCAGTCAACTTCTGCGACAAACCTACAGCCGAACTGAGGTGGGGAGGGGAAAGATATTTCTGATTTTAGGGACAGTGTGCACATTAAGGCATTTAGTGATTTGGGAGCAGATAATTAATCTGATGACGTAGGACGTCACTTCTCAAGACACCTGTAATACATACATTTTTTGGTGAAGGAAAAGAAACCATTAGCCTTGAGTAAATCTAGTCTGATCTAAAGGGGATGCTTGAACATTTGCTGCACAGTTGGCAGAATATTTTATTAAAATGCTGTGCATGGGCTTTAAAATATTGAATTCTCACCTTTTTATGACATTCTCTAACAAATGACAGTGTGTCTCTGATAAGTAAATCTGTTTGCTTAAGGACAGTAGATTCAAGGCTAGTCACCAAATTACTTTCTTTTCAACAACTAATTTACACAGCGGCCGAGCTTCAATCTTGAATGAATTGCATGGGTGCCATGACTAGCATAATTCTGTGCCAATCAATTTCTTCTTATCCCCTGTCCTATCCATTATGACTGAACTTTAATACCACCTGTGAGACTGGCAGGGGGGTCATGTACACTCTTGCACAGAACTTGTGCTGTGCAGAACTGAGCCAGTTAGGAAGGATCCTGCAGGATCTTTCACCCCAATTTCTTCTGGCTCCATGTATTGGTATGACTGCTAAGAAAGGCCAAGAATGTATGGAGACCTCTGGGAGTCAAGGCAGCTCTGCAACAATTCCTAGCCCAGTTCTGACAATGCACATTCTTTACTGTGTGCTCATGCATAAGCCTTGCCCTAGACTCTAAGGAGCTAAAAACTTGTGATTACTGTAGTGCATGTTCTAACCTAGATCTCCCTAATTCAGGCAAGTGTTTAGATAACGTATCATTTAACCCAGTGTTTTTCCTCTGATGGAGTCTTACCAGGAGCTAGATACACTGGATATTATTTGAAACTGGCTTGTATATGTCCTGAACTTAATCAAACGCAATCTCATCAGCCTTATGCTGGTAAGTGTAGTCCATAAGAACGATGAACTGCCCCTGGAGTTTCCATACTCTCTGTTCTCAGAGGATCTAAAAGAATTCTTAAGGGTCCGTATATCAGTGGAAAATATTTATCATCGTTTCACTTTTGGTTATCAGTTTTTACCTGTTGCCATGGAAGTACTCATAAATCTCAGCAGCCAACATTTTGGTGGGTGATGGTGATGTGCTACGATATGTTTGTTTAGGTTTCTGATGGCCTTTGGAAGCCTATGTCTGAGTGATTTTAAGAACCCAAGAGCAATTTTAATTTATTTTACAAATTGCTGCAGTAATGCAGAAGAAAAGAGGTTTTGCACTGGGATAAAACCTGACATTATTTTGTAGGTTTAAATGTTTTTCTCAAAGTATATGTGGATAAAACTTCCAACAAGGAGTGACAAGGAGTATGTGGGTGGCTATTGATCAAACAGGTGAATAATTGTAATAAATTTAGGCTTACCACATCAATTATAAGCATTATCCTTTCAGTATGCTGTGGACAAAGTATTTTCAGATACTGTGATACTTAATTTAAATGTGATTTGAATACAGTAAATTAGATCCTACTGGGTTTAGTAACAAAATGCAGGTGATATGCACAAAAAAGTGCAGTGAAATTGTACAGCTTGCTGACAGTGGAGATTTCACATACCCATGCCTTATCCTGAATTGTATTGTTTCCTGCTCTGGAAAGCCCCAGAAATTGTATCATAGAGTGTTTTGATAATCCAAATGCATTTATACATAATGATTAGACAAGTGCCATGCCTGTAGCATCTGTAGAGGTTTCCATAGTGGAAGTTTGTTCAAAAGTAACATAAGATTTTACTAAACTATGGAAACCTGCTGTCTCAAACCGGTAGCAAGTGCTCAGTCTGAAACAAAACTAACCAGAAAACAGCAAAAAAGCTGCATTCTGTTCCCTGCTAGTGCCAAGGGCCTTCACACTGTGCACATAGTGTATAAATAAACCACTGTGATCAACACCTGAGAGCTTATAAATGTCTGAAATGTATGGTGACAATTTGCAGAACGTCGGCATTGCTCCCTCATGCCCACTTACAAACTATTCGGATAATCTGGAACCTGTTAGGCAATACCTACCATACACCATTGTTTGCTGGTCTGCTCGAGGCCTGCACAGTGCAATAGTAAACACTGCTGGGAATGCTTCAGTGTATACTGGGGAGTGGCAGAGACGTGCAGCTCTCCCTCGCTTTTTGCAAAAATGAGTTGCAACTGGACTGTGTTAGCCACCTGGTAAAACCATGCCTGCTTTCAGCTACCAGTCTCACATCTTAGTGGTTCACTGTTTTCACCCAGGTTTGCAGGATCCTTTATTCCATGTGTCTCTATGTGTGCGTGTCACTGTGCTTTTATCATTGGGTGGGAAACCTGTATGTGTTGGGCTCAGTCCACCTCTAGTATAACACTGTGGATTCAAGAATACTTGGTGGCCAAATTCCCGTGTAGCTCTTCGTGGCGAGCAGATGGAAATTCCGCAGAGGTCTCTGGATCTCATTCAGAACTGACCTGAATGATTGTTACTCATCATGTGTGACTGATCATTAAAAGGCTTTTAAGTGTTTCCAAGCTGTTCCTCAATTTATCATACAGTTTGGATGCAGGGGAAAAAATACGCAAATATTCAATATTCAAGTTCCAACTGAAGAAAAGGAACAACAAATAGAACAGAGAAGGTCCTATTCACCTTCTACACTCCTGTCTCTTTGCTTCTTTCCTGCTCTTTTCCACTTCTGTGCTGTTCCACATCCACATGCCCTTCACATTTCCCCCCCATCACTAATTCCTATGCTGTCTAAAATGCCTTTGAGTCCTATTTCAGTTCTGGTGTTCAATAGATGTGAGTCCCATTGATTTATGCCAGGACTGAATTTTGTCCCCATAGCATACCAAATTGCTTCTGCACACACAGGGAATGCCAAATCAGTGTACAGACGTACTACTTTGTAACTACTTTATTACTCATTTACACTTGGCACGAAATTCATACCCTCATTTATGACACTGCTGAGTCTGGTTTGTTATATAAATTTGATCCTATACAAAGCTGACTGGCTTAGAGGACTGGCAGTGGATGCAACACCTATCCCTTGTAAATTACCAGCTCAAATTCTAATCAAGTCATTAAATCAAACCAACCAAAACCTCTTTCTGTGCGATTTTGTTGTAAAAATGAGGCTGGTCTCCTCCTGGTTCCCAGTACATGTGTGTCAACACCACAGTTGACTCTAATTAGCACCCTTGCTGGCTACGAAAGCTCCCAAGCCCAGGATTTAAGCAGGCAGGGAGACTGAACTCTTTGTCCTGGCCTCAGGTCACGGCAGGTTGATGAACAAGCAAGTCCTACTTCTGCCTCAGCTATAGCTGCCTTCTATTTTCTGGGACTAGCAGCCTGGCACCTTCTACAAATATCTTGTTTTCATAAAAAATATTAGACTCTAGTCTGCTTGCATAATATATATATTTTCTCTCTTTTTTAGGGAAGTGTTAGAGCTAACAGGCCTTTGGTTTGAGTAGGGATTGCAGGATTGTGACCCCTCTGGGATCTTTGTCCTAGATTTCAGCCTTGGCAGGTGGAGCATTCTGTAACCAGTTGACATTTAGTGGCTAGTTTGTGAGTCAAATATCTTGTTTTATTTTTTCCTTTTTGGTTTGGATGAGCTTGCACGGGTTTCTAAAATATTTGGGAAAGGCACGAGCTTCGTGGTGCCACTGCACCTTCCTTGAGCCAAAGAAGTTGCTTTCCTCATTGAGAAATCTCACTTCAAAAGAAGTTGCGATGTTTTGTAAATTACTGTTTCAGCTGGCTTTTATTTCCAAATGTCTGCATCACTCAGAAAATCTGAGTTTGTCCTGGTTTGTGGTATTTCTGATTTATTTTCCTATTTAGAGGGAATCTTTTTTTTTTTTTTAAACATATGTCCACTTTCTTCATACACAAAAACACACACACACAAAAAAGAATTTGGAGTGACCTCTGGTCTTATTTCAGTTTGAGGAAAGAAAATAAGAATGTAGAAAGATTCTGGATCTCAGCCATTACAATGAAAAACATCTGTTGAAGCCTTTGCAAGCATAAATTTATCTTACCATGGGCATGATTATTGATTAAAATTCACGTTCTTTTTTCTAATAAATTAAATTCTTATAAATTTTCTATTTTTTCTTTCTAATAAATTATTTCAGCTTCATTTTGTTCCTGAATAAAGAAAGGTAGAAACTTTTTGCACGTTGGTGCTTCTGTAAAGCAGAGGTGGCCAAAGTTTATTCTAGGCACAACCTGATGGTGGTCCAGAGTGCTGGATGATCCCACAATGCTGGCTCCTTTGCTCTCTTTCTCACTGCTAAATTACGTAAAATAGTTTCCTACTGTTGTGTTTCCATGTAAGCAACCAAACAAAGTCCTGTGGAGGTATGGTGAAGTCCCAGACCCGAGGAGTGGTTTCTCTGATTGCGAGTGTGAAGGGCAGCATGAGGCAAATCTGTAAAATTCTTATTTCAACAGATCTATCGTATCCAAGGATTGCAATGTCTCCGGACTTGCAGGGACACCAAATTATGGCCAAGGCTGTCTGGTTATGAATGAGTATTACACAGTCTTGCTGGGATACAGATCTGTTTTGGGATCTGTGTCCGAGTTGGGACATGCCCGTGCCTGAGTCATAACAGCACATCCGGAGAATCGGAAGAGGCCAGACCTGGATGGGTTCCAGCCCCTCTCCTGGACTGGGCAGAGAATCCTTGGGAGACTCAGAGGTCTGCTTGTCACAGTCTGTGTTCTATCCCAAAGAAATTTTGGTGAAGAAATATGAAAACACTCTCACTACAGATCTCATCACACAGCTTTCTTCAATGTGGAATTTTTATATAATTACACTGATGAAACTCCTCCCTGTGATTTATTTTCTGGAACTTCTGCAGGTTTAAGGAGGAAAGTGAACTGTGGTGAATGAGTGCTCTGTACAGTTCTGTTCAAACTAAAAATGTATCTTCTACAGAAAATCCCCACTTCATGCCCCTGTGTGGTTTTATTTAATCTTCCAAACCCATATCTAATCTAAAGGCATAAATCACTTTCCAAAACTCAGTAAATTCAATGGGTGTGTTAGGCTGCTCAAACAGTTAGCTAACGAATTGGGTCATGGACTTAGCAATGTTTGAGAGAAATTGTAAATGATGCCTGTTTTTATTGGAGTGAAGTAACATTTAAGCATAGGTAATACACATGATAAACTTGCAACACTAGCAAACTGAAAAACACATGGGACCCATGCGTGTGCCAATTCAAATATAACTTTATTAAATACACCTGATTTTAAGCTACCTTTTAGTATTCCATTTACCAGTTTAATGAGAACCAGTTATAACATACTTGGGGTTTTTTTCTGTGTTCAGAATTCAGCAAGCTACACAGCAAATATGCATATCCATTCAGGCAGACAGAATCAGAAAAATACAGTGAAGGCCTTTTCTGTAAGTAAATATAGGACAGCAGTGTGACCTTCTAAACCAACACAGCCCTTACACAGTCTGCAGAGAACATCTGAAGCAGAAGCTATCAGTGTTTCCTTGAGACCTTTTAGCATAAAGACTGTATCATGAATTAAAGAGCTCAAGCTGTTGACAACAAGGACTCCGGCATTACCAGAGAATGGTACCTAGCAGTGTCCATTCTTACACAAACATCTGCAGCCATTGAAATGGCCACTTGCTCCTGAAGGCAGGGGAGCAGGCTATTATGGACATGTTACAGAGTTCTCTTTCAGCTGCTGTTTGCCTGAAGTGCCAGGTGCAAAAGATGTGCTGTAAAAGAGAAGAGGGTAATGGTCACATCGATTACGAACTGATAATTGCTCACTCCCTATTTCCCCGGTGTTCAGCCGATTGGCTGTTTCAGCAATTATTTTCCAGTTCTTTATTTCTATTAATGGTGTGCCCAATATTGGGGACTGTTTCCCTCTTTTGTAGCTCTAGCCCGCTATTGAAATCCTGGAAGTGTAATGTATAGCATTAGCTCTAGTGTGGCTGATTAATGTAATCACAAGCTTAGTTCTGGAAGAAATCCACCCTGTAGTTTACATTAGCTGTTAGATGACCTAAAATTCTCCTCTCTCCCCCATCCATGTGCAAAGTACTGGTTACATGTTTTTACTTTTCTTTTTGTTTATTCTTACAATTTTGCTAAGTCTGGTGAAAGAGCTGACTGCCTGCCATTTTCCACATTCGCAGTAACCTTATAGTTCTGAGTTCTGTTTTCAGATGCACAGGGATGATGAGGGTCACAGAGCACCATACGTCTTTGTTAACTTAGCTCCTGCATCTGTGGCTGCTGATTTATATAGGTTAGAATACAACTGTTCAGAAAGATAGTCACAAAAGCCTGCAAGCATCTCTTTTTTCTCTTTTTCATTTTTTTTTCTTTTTTTATTGACAATTCTTTATCTTTTTTTTTTTTTCCGGCTGAGATATTATGAGGAGTGACACCCTTTGTATGAAGTAATCAAATCGTTGCTTTTTAAAGATAGGAAAATTAAAGCCTTTCAATTTCTTCACTTATTATTTCTTTTCTCAAGTAAGAAATCTTGGCTTACATAAGGATTTCAAGATCAAGTGAAAGTTGACTATATTTTATTCAGACTCCAGAAATGTAGATTCTGGGTTGGGTTTTGTTTTGTGGGGTTTAAATTACAGAGAATTAAATTCCATGGCAGCATATACCAGATAGTAAAAGAGACTAAAAGAAACAAAACCTGCATTTCCCTTTCTCTGTGAAGAAGAAAGTGAACTATTTGAAGAGGCCAATTATGGAAGCTGAGATCAATATAGCACTAAAAATCAGTTAGGATGAAATGCCAGACGATGACAGATTATCATATGAATTAGATCTTTGCTCACGGGAACAATTATCACAGCACCTGTTAGAAGCTTACTGTGGTTATTTCAGCACAGCAGATCTCCTCTTATCAATGAACAAAAACCTCAATAATATTGATGATTTTTAAATTCTGGCAGATTCCCTACCTGGTAAAGAGTTCAAGAAGCAGTGTAACAGATAAAATGCCCACTAAAATCTGGGAGTTTGCAGGTGGGGAGCTGTGGATGAAAGTGATCAAGTTATTTTTAATAGAATTCTCTAGAATATGAGGCTTCTTACAGTGACCCACAAAGCTGGTGGTATTCATGAGGCCAGAGCAGTTTTCTTGATAGCTGCAAGAAGGCTTGGAGTGGCAGCAACTACGTACTACCATGCAAAGTTTTGAGATAAGGATTAGATTAATCCAGTGAATTATGACACTATACAAATCCCTGACAGTAACCGAAATCAAAAATTATTTCCTCACATACAGATTAAGCAGAAATAAAAGGCAGAGGTTCTGGGATTATTGTTTGTGCTGCTGGAAATGGGAATGTAGAAACTCAGGAATATATAGAATCTATGCTCTGGCCTCCATTGCTGCCAATGTATGCTAATTCTTTTATTTCTAACCTCAGAACATCAAGGCTAGCAAATCTGGGGGATACCTAAATTCCTAATTCTGTGTTTCAGAGTCGTTTACTCACAAACAAAATATGCTGCATGAAATAATTTGTTATTTTTGATGAGCGTTATTAAATCTACCCTAGCTGTATCAGAATAAAGGATGAGACCACCACAAGCAAAGCACAAGCGGATCCCTTTTCCCCTCCAGGCCATCTCAGATACCTGCTGGCTCTGCAGGCAGGCGTCTCCCTGCCTTGCTGGGACACTGCTTGCTGCGGCTGGGGCGCAGTTACTCACTCCTTCCATTTTCAAATGTCGCTTTCTGATGGCAGCTCCTCACAAGCCTGGGAGAAACCAGCCGTCCTTCCACATTCTTTCCATACGGTGCTGTGCAGGAATCCCCACGTGCAGCTCCCTGTGAGGAGGAGAGCGCGTACAGCAAACTAGGATGAATTCCCTGGAGGTTCTTGCCCCGGCTTCAGGGCAGGGCGCTGCTTACCTTGGAGGCGGCGGAGCGCGGTGCCCGCGGAGGCTGCGCTTGGAGCTGGGGCTGCATGGCAATGGAAGCCGCTTTGTGCCAGTGCCCTAATTGGGACTGCCAGGTCTCATCCATCCAGCAAAGCGTGCTGAAAGCTCTGAGCAGCGCCTGGGCTCTGCGCTGTCCTGCCCCGTTCCTGGCTCCGAAATGAACTCTAACCGCAGCCAGACAGTTTAGGGGACTGCTTGTGGTGAGTACTGCATGTGGCAATATGTGGGAAGAGTTTTAAGCCCCTTGTCGTAGTTTCAGTGAATGCATAGGATGTTGTTCTGTGTTCTCTCTCTTTCCTGAACTTTTAACCTCATCCTACCTCTAGCCATGCTCAAAATGACAGCCACTGAAAAGGGGGGGTGGGGGAATGCTTTCCATTCCTTTCTCTGTTTAAATATGCAAATATACTAATATGCTTAAACTGGCCATAGGCTTTGGTACTGCTTTCACTCCCCCTGAGTGACTCCATCCTCCCAGCCAAAGTGGTGGTCCCCACGAGTAAAAGGGAGATTACTTCAAGGTAAGGTACTTTATTGTGGGACAGATGCCAAAAGAAAGCAAGAAAGCACTTAGACACTTTTAATGGACAATGGTTTTACTGATGCTCTCAACTTTGAGCTCACATATGGCATATTATGAGCTAAGTTATCCAAATGTATGTATTCATATTTCAAAAAAAGAAAACATTTTAGGGAGTATAACCTCGTAATGTTACTGGAGAAGGCTATTCGCTTTCCAGTTCACTTCTTGCTGGTTTGTGCATATTAAAAATGAAAAGTCAAAAATAGATCTTAACTTTGCCAGTGAGATCAACATCAATGCATATCTGTCAGTGCTACCCACTTAGCCTGTGGTCCCTCTGCGTAACTTGACAGAGGGTCAGAGCCATTCTGACAGCTCCACAATGGGAGTAAGATGTGGTGACAGGCAGTGCTGAAGAGCCGGAGATGTCAACAGGATCTCCAAATATCCAAAGGCCTTGAAAACCAGAACTCTGAGCTGAAGAAAGACAGTAAATTTGTCGAATGTAGGGAAGGCAATCTTGCATGAAATGGGTCCTTTAGACAGAATCAGAGGATACCTGGAGATATTGGGGTGCCTAAACATTTATGAATCCTATTTATGGGCTGCCAGGCTATCTGAAAAGTACTGAAGTCACTTCGCAGCCAACTATCAGACTTTAATCCACCATATTTTTATAGGAAGTTGTTAAGTGGAAGTCATTTTACACTTGTCTAACAAATCCCATAACAAAAGATTTCTAAATTAATTTTTGTCCCTTTGGGGCTTTCTCCCAAGCATCTGTAAGTATCTATGGCCATATGTAGTGCTTTTTAGCTGGAATAAAATTGTTTCATTTAGCTCACTACTTTTTTTTCCCAAAGTACCTCATAGCTCTCAAAGAAAATGACAAAAAGGACAATCATTCTTATTTTATAATTTGCAAGAGCATGGGCAACTATAGTTTAGACTTAGAATGTATTAATAGGTGCCGTGTAATCTAGTATCTACACTTTTGTTGCCTGTATTTGTGCAGTTAAATATACAATTAGGATTTTAGGTGACACAGGCTTAGATTTTCTGCCTTAACACAGATGTAGTTAATCGCTTAAGTTAACTGTGCACTGACTTTCCAAATGATATTCAGTGATGATGGGGGTCATTCTGAATTTGCAGAGTTAAAAATGGGAGGTGATGGTAAGTTCATCACATGCCTTGTCATGCCTATGGCTCTGCTAGCTGCCTGTGGTACTGGCAGCTGAAAGAAAAGCAGCTAGAAAGGCTTGGCATGTTGAGGACACTTAAAAGCAAAGGGTGACATAATTGCTCTCAGGTGTGCATTTAAAAATCTATGGTGTCTTGTCTAGATACTATTATTACTCCATGGAGCCACTGTGAAATACTAATAACTCTAGAGGGAACACTGAAAAAAAATGTTATTGCTTCCTGGGCGTTCAGACAGTATGTTCAGTTAGCAGCTCCTTGTTGAAACTGAGACCTTGTCATGGTTAAAGAATTGGAGCAGAAGGTGTGTAAAATCCAGTGGGGACATGATTCCAGCCTCACTGCTGCTTCTGATGGTGACAGACCTGAAGGAGGTGGAGTTAGGCACAACATTTCTTAACACTACCAAGGGGGAAGGCCCTGCTTCCCTTCCACAAATCTCTTTCCGTGCCTCCTCTCTGCCATATTCTCCCATCACTTCATTCTGGCACCACCGCTTCAATTTGGCAGCATTTCAGCTGAGACAGATCAGTGTCCCAGGCTGACAAGAAAGACAGCAAAAACATGGGCATTTATCTCCTGGTTTTGGTGAGTTAAATCTCTCAGCTAATGGACTCTGCCACAAGGCAAGTGTGGGGGGAAGGTGAGAGACGAAGATGGAAAGAGGCTGAGGGCCAGACAGCAACAGGAGCGGAGCAAAAGAGAACATGCAGGAAGTCATACCAGCTTAGCCCTTGAAACTACAGCAGGAATGCTGTAGGCAGAGAAGGTCCACCACACGATGCTCTGCCCAGCTTCAGTGGCCTGAAAAAAGAGCCTCTTAGGAAATCTGCCACTGTGTTGGGAACATTTATACTTTAATTATAACATTTCTTTTCTCCCCAAAAAAAGATGAGTAATTTGGATCTGGGACAAAGAAAAAGGAAATTTTGGCTTATCATGCAAACAGGATATGGGTGTTTATTTGAGCGAGGGATATTTCTGTTTTAAAGAACTGTATGATGTGTTGCTTCTTGCTATGCTATGGACTAAGGAAGCCATTCCTAAACTCTTTTTGAAGAGACCATATTCTTCTTTTCACCTCTGACTTAAAGATGGTCTCTGGAAGAGGCTTCAAGGGAAAACTTATGAACTGCATATAGAAAAGTGTCAGTGTCCAGCTGACACTCCACAAGTGTGATGCAGATGTTTCAAATCATATGTATGTTCCACTAATGCATATTGGATAAGTGCAAAGTCACGGATAGAGGGATTGACATCCTTATTGCCTAGTCAACAAATCTTAAAAATACATGTTGGTATTTCAGTTGCTACTAAAAATGCTTTACTTCTCTCCTTATACCACCAGTGATACACAAAGTAATTATGTGGTAGTCCTTGCCAGGCGCTGATTTTTTGCCATTAATAAGCCTTACATGCAGAAATAAAATACTGTGATATCTTAAGGGTTAAATTTGACAGCTTCAGGTAAATTAGCCTAAAGATCCTTCTCCAGAGATCTAGTGAGTGGAAAATCTGACTGACTTCGACATGATCTCCACAGAAAACTTGCTGGGTTTGCCTTTCCTACTGAGATATTCAGAGAGCAATAGACCTGTGCTAAACACCCCTAAGGCCCTGACATTCACTTACTGACCATGTTGCAATCAGAGGTATGTATCTATATTAGAGCTGGAGCTGGTCTTCTGTACTGATAACAGTGAAGTACTTGCAGCAATCAAATAGACCAGGTCCTGGTATCTCACTGCTGCAGTAAGCACCATCCCCCCTCTTAGCAGCAGTTCTAAACTTATTTGGTATTTTGTAGCCGCCAGCTGTAGTGCAGATGTAGCCTCTGATGGGCCTGTTTGAAGTCCTGCTCCCACTGTCCTAGTAGCTTTTCCTGGAGGTAGTTTGCACTGTAGTAGTATCCAAAGCAAGAGAACATCCTCAACATTTATCTGGATGCCTTTCAGATGGCACAGTGTTGGGATATCTGAGTGACACTTCAGGGTCTCTTAACATCTCAGCCCTAAAAGTGGGTGACGGGCTGGTGCAGAGGCGGCCACGAGAAGTCGTCTGTTGCTCTCTGCAACAGACATTAAACACAATTTAAAGCTTTAGGAAAGCATTAGGAGTGCCCTGTACCTTTTCCATTCCCCCGATTTTGTCTTTCTGGTTTAGCCAAAAAAAACAACTTGGAGGCAGAAGGAAAGAGGAGCCTGAGTAGCTGTTACTGAGACCGTGCTGATTCAGCAAAGAAAAGAACAAGATACATTTGTTTAAATGCATAGTGGTTAAACACCATTTACAGGATTGTAACGTAAGTTGCATCACCAATATGTGAAAAAACCCACAGTTGAGATGAAATTTTGGGGTCAGAGACAAGAGAAACTTCTACAACAGTGCTCCCACGGGGTGAGGGTGTTGCCATGGGAGGTGGTCCTAGCTAAAACTTCCCAGTGGTTCAGCAGCCTCACCCCAGTCAGCTGCTCCCTGTCAGCAGGGGCTGGCACTGCTGTTTGCTCACTCCTTGCTCCAGTCATGGACCTGTAAAGCAGAAACTGTCTTATGGGTTTCAGGGTCTGTCTTGCTTTGAGACAAATTTGGATGAAAACATCCAAAAAGAACGTCCCTCTGTTAGAAGGCAGATTTCAGCAGCCCCTCCCCAACCAGGTTCGGAAAGAAATTCCTCGGAGGAAAGTGAAAAAAACCCTATTTATTTAGCAAGCAAAGTGCACACAGGCACGGAAAATAAGAATGAATAACGTTAAATAATCAAACCTCTCGCTGTGGAGAAGACCTAGGAAGATTCAGAGTCTTTTGTAGGTGTGGCTCTGCCCTCTCCAGAGCTGGGGTTTGGCATGGGCCCCTCCGGGCTGCAGTGTGGAGCCTCCCGGTGATATTCTGGTGTTGCTGAACGGTCCAGAAGAGAAGAAGAAGAAACCAAAGTCCCAGGGCTCCATGCTTTAGCTAACAAACAAGAAGCTAGCTAAAAAGCAAGAGAATGCCACACTCTTCCCTGCTGCAGAGAGCCGAGAGCTGAGAAGAAAGCAGGAAGATGCCTTCCTCGGCTCTGTAGCAGCCAGGAGAACAGAGGAGTGTGTGTGTCCTTTAGCACAAACCACCCTGAAAAATTTGCCTGGCTTCTCTCCCCCCTCTCCTGAGAAACAGCCTAAAGACACAGGAAGGCACAGGATTCATGTCTGGCATAGGGCAGATGATAGGGAATACAGTATCATACAGTCACCCCAGGACAGAGTCATACATTTTGTGCATTAAGGTAAGCATAATTGCATAATTAAGTCCTGATACAGCTTAAGATACCTGTGCATTCTAGTGGGCACTTGCCAAGGCACAAAAATTCAGCAGCAAGAAAAGGTTAAACTTCAGATCATCGCAGACATGTAGGGCTCCAGGCCTCATTTGGAAGTGAGTAGGGCTCCAGTGCTCTGTTCAAGCACATGTCCATCAGCCAAACTACCAGAAGCAGGGAAGTCAACATTTTCAAAAAATATGACTGCCTGATTTTTCTGGGACATGGGATTCACATGCTGCTCTGTGAGTTTTAAATTATTTGGAATGTCCACCTGCTTCTTTCTGTGAGAAATGTTTTCTGACAAGAGCATTGCTGACCCATCTGTCTGCAGTTAGCAGCACTTCGAGTGGCTCCTGTTATGATATATAGAATAGCTAATGGCACTCCTGTATGCAGTGATCTTTTAATGAGCAGCAAGATCCTGGGGAGAGTCAAATAATTCCTCTGAATCAAGAACCTAATTCACTTTGAAATTAAATCAGAAACCCCAAATGAATGTACTGACTAATCTGTATGAATGCTCTGCCTAGGATGGATGGCCACTTGGTCTAATAATACTTCATTAACTGTATGGTAGCAAAACTAACTATAGCTGGATTACTTAAAATTTAAAGGGTCCTGTGTTTCTGGGACACTTTTTTTTCCCCTGAGCCTAGGTCCTCACTAATTAAGGAGGTCCAGCTTTATAGGTGGAGCAATACCAAAAAAGCACCAATAAAATTTTTAAAGCTCTCTAAAACATTTTAATACCTTATTTCATGTGGCATATACAGAGTTATGATGGTTCATAAGGTATAAAGTTTTTTATTAGCGGTCCATTGGGGAGACTGCATAACTCAATCACTCCTTTGCAACTCATTTAATGCACATCACCACAGCATTTGACTAGCATACTTAGCACAAATTGAAGTCAGTAAAATATTTGACTCAGCAGCCCATTACATACTTACACAAAGAGAGAGTTAACTAGAAACTAATTTAGGGAATTAGTGGTTGGTTACAAAACACAGCATAAACAGACCAATTTTTCTCCAAATTAGGCTGCATTATTCCCAAAAACTTGTAGGTCTTGCAGTGTTTTCCCCAAAGAATGTGTGGTATAAAAATTGTAAAATCAAGTGACTTGTGCTTTTACATCTTTTTATGAAACAAATGGTAAAATGGATATGGGAGGTGTAGCATTCATTTTCTGCCTCTTCCTTCATCTCCTTTCCCTTTCCCAAAGTTTAAAGAGATTAGCTTCAAATAAGCTTAGCAGGACTAGAAGGTTCTCCTTGCAAAAGCCTATTTCTTTCCATGCTTGACAACATCTGACACATCCAGGTTGTAAGAGCTCAGTCAGCCTGTCCCCAAAGGGCACAGGTCTGGTGACACCACACATAGTGCAGTCACTTTTTAGGTGACCATTGCTCTTGATTTTCCTACAGCAGTAGCTAACAGGACATCACAGATGGCATCTATATGTGTCCAAAAGAGAGTAGAGACTGGTCATCCTCTGTTATTTTATATGTCCCCAGCATCAGGAGATTAATTGTGTTTTCAGCTGAGAATTTCCTTTGAATTACAAAAATCTTGGTTAAAACCCTGCTGTTTATCATGGAACAAACACAGATGGCCATAGTATACCATTTTCTTGTCTTATGATATGGCATACTGATCTTCTATAAAGAACTTGAAGCTTGTTTTGTGCAGCCGTGGAAAAGGAGGAAAAAAAAAAGCTCAACAGGAGGAGATTAAAGACCCAGATATGCAAGTGCTTGCAAAACGAGGATTTTAATTTAGATCTTCAGACATTTAAGAGTAAAGACTGTTTGATTCTTCTGTTAAAAAGACAAGAATTATTTCAATCTGTTCCTACTAATATTTGTCTGTACTGGTTGTATTTATAGAAGGTACACTTTTCAAGGCTACATGTGGCCAAGAAATGAAAATTTCCTTGGTTGACATTAGAACAAACAAATGATCTCCTGGAATTGTTTTCATGGAAATGTGAGAAAAGCCTGCGGGTTACATCATTTACCTGAAATCTACAACACCAGCTTAAAAATTGCTGTGTTGTGCAACTTAAAACAGGGATATGAGCAATAGACCAGAGAAATGCAATGACCATTGGGTCTAAAAAAACAATCTTGCTTTGGCTTCAACGCTTAATTATTTATACAAGACAATATTCCCAATAAGAGACTAAACTTGGCAACATGGAATAAAAATGAATTATTCCTCTACATCCTTTTGAAAATCTATGTACAACTGGCTGAGGTATATAAATTTGGAAATTGCAGAATTGCAAAAAATTCCAGTGCACTGAATATGTTCCATCCACATACAGCTCGGATATGTCAGCTGGGTCGATTGTGTACCTTCCCAGAGCTGCAAGGGAGGTTCAGATCTCCCCTGACATTACTTGATATTTACTAGACTTGAAAAAAGATTGTGCATTAATTTAACACATTGTCTGCCACAACCCAGCAGAAGGAGGAAGAAACAACCTAATTAATACAGAAAGCTGCAGATATTGAAAGAGGCAGGAATATACATGCAAAACAGACAAGGTAGATGAATGAAACTGATAAGAGTCAAAGGACACTGGGATAGCTTAGAAATAGAAAAGTGATTTTTAAAGTGCAATAGCTGTGAACGTTCCACCCCTGACTAAGAAATAAATAGCTATCATAGCAGATTTCTCTTCTCCATCCCTTGGTAGCTGCTCTACAAACAGCATGATATCCTACTGAATTTTATTGAAGAACCTGGGAATCCAGGTATAGGCTAAGCTATAGGCTTCTGCTGGGGAACATCAAGGTCTTGTCAGTTTTTCAATATTCCTTTTTTTAAAAAAAAACACATGTGTATGAAACCAGATAGGTGATGCCAAAACTGTTGAAACCACATAAAATCTCAGGCAAATTACTTCAACCAGAATGATGATAATCTGGGAAACTTCGAAATTCTCTTCAGAACTCTTCCCAGCTATATTGTTAAACTTGTATTTGACCCATGCCTTATTAAATGACACCTTAATTTGAGAATTTCTAAGTGCCTTGAATCCTTGATCATTGAATCTAAATGTTCTTTTAAATTCTTTTAACTTCCTCCTTAAAAAACCATCAAAGTGAAAACCGTATTTCAAAGAGCTAGTCCTTTATCAGCAGTTAATAGCTCAGTTCTGCTGTGCATACGCAGGCAAAATCCTCATTGAAGTCAATGGCTAAGTTTAGAGACTTCTTTTTCACTAGATGCCTTGAAAGAAGTATGGAATTTCTGTCCCAGAAAATATATGGCTCAAATTAAATTTCTGCAGCAGTTAGATTCAAGGCTACAGCCCAGGGACTGGTGGGATATACAACAGGGTGAGTCCATCAAAGACATATGGTCTGGTAAGCTTAAGAAAACCAGGGTAGATATGGAAGAAAACTGGTGACACAGAAGGAAGCCTGGGTGCCATCGTGGTGATTTAAAAGCAGAGCAGAGATGGCCCAGGACATAAGAGTTCCAGAAAACTTTTCATTGTGCAGAAGAAACTGCACATAGTTTGTGCTCTGCATTGGGTTGACACCGAATGGAAATTCCCACCAAAAGGGCACTGCAACTCCAGCAAGGCAAGTGTTTCCATTTGCTTAGCACAGATCCGGAAGGGACCTCATCCTATGGCCAGCTTTTGGCCCTGAAGATTGACAGGTTGTCGTGTCTCTAACTAAAGGTACCAAGAGGTGCCCAGAAAGGGGCAAAATAAATTTGCATGCCATCTTTTATAGTTACTAGATAGTGAAACTAATGCAAATATCCACATTATTGTTCATATATAATATATAATACGTGTATTTATTTTTTTGAAACTTGTGCTTATTGTATAACTCTTCCTGAATTTCTCCATTTAGAAACATTGATTTCATAAAGACCACATCTTACTTTCAGTTCTTTAATGATCAAGTTAAAGGACTGCTTGGGAAGGCAGTAAACACTTGCAGCAAAATGGATTAATCAGTATCCTAAATGTAAATCACCTTTGGAGTTGGCAACATCTTGTGCTCTACAGTAGCAAACTCTGAGGAAGCTTTTGTATGTTAGCAGCAATACCCACTGTGAATTAGTAGAACAGGTACTTCCAAAGCAGCATTATTAGTTTGTGATATGTTTGTCTATTTGGCTAATGTTTGCTTGCTTGCTTGCTAAAGTTAACTGTGGACTGAAGCTCGTGCTGCACAATAAAGAACTACCACACTTTTTCCCTCGGAGAAAGCATACGAGCCCTACCACACCTCATGCATTGTTTCCTGAGTTTGAACACGTATTTTCAGGCATGGAAATGGCTGTCCTTGCCTTATTAAGATATTGACATGAATATCCCTGGAGGAACAAGGAGAAGCTTAAACACTGAAATGAGGCTTGAGGCTGAACATTTTTGTCTCATTAATTTATCTGCCGGTGATATGTGTGTGTGGTACAAGGGAGATTTAATGAATACTGCAAGTCAGAGACTGTACACGAATCTAGGTGTTCACATACAGAGAAATATTTGTATACTTTTAGCATGAGCTTACTGTTGAATCAGAGGTTAGAGATTAACATTATTCATCGGTGGCAAAAGATACTGATCTCTATTTAAGAACATGTATGTATCTATTATCTTGCTTGAAAGTTCAAAGAACTGAACTCTGTGTGTAGGTCTCATGTCACCTTTGTGCCTGCTATGATGCTTCTGGATTCTGTGTTGTGTCGTCAACCCTCACTGCTCATATTGACAGAAAACTCTTCTAGGAAAATTCTTCTTCAGATTCCAGTGACCTCTGGCAATAAAATAAAGTAAAGTAAAGTAAAATCAAATCAAATCAAATCAAAAAAATTCCCACAACCTCTCTGAGTTAATACAATTTAAAGTGAACAAACAATCCCATGTATCACATTTTTCCCAGCTACCTCTGATCTATGGTCTTAGACGTTTTTTCCCACCTAAATGATTCTGTGTTTCTGTGAATGCAGTAAAATTCAGAGGATAAAGCAAAATTGACAAATTCAAGTTTCCTAAAAGAGGCCACTTGTATTCTTCATGACATGTGGAGATGGTATTTTTGTGATAGTGAGTTCCAGTGGAGCATCACTTCAGCACAGAAAACATGAATGTACCACCTTGCCATTCCAACTCCAGTGCCAGCCTCTGGTACTGCTCCCAGTTCTGCTGGGAAACTGAGGAGTTTTCTTCCTGGTGGCCTCCTGATTACAAGCTGGCCAGTCCCCTCTTAGTCATCTGTTATAATGAGCTAAACATATAGACTTCCTTAAGTTTGTCCCTTCAAGCTGTTTTCTCTGACCCTTGATTTACTTATTCAACTTTTTCTGTGTATAAATGCTCATTCTAAAAAGGTCACCTTCCACTTACCTGAATTTTACAATAATTAGTTATAATTGTGGGTGATGTGTTTTAAACTCAGTCGTTTTGAGTTTTTCAATCTCTGGGTATTCAATTTGTGAGGATAAAAGGGGCCTGGAACTTATGGAAACATATGCTTCTCCTTTTGAAAGGTCTAAAACTTATTTACAGACAGCATCATCGAAATGCTATTACCTCTGGTACTGACAACAGCAATCAAAAAGTCACATAAACAATGAAAGACTGAGGAAGAAGCCAAAGTTTTGGAGATATATATATATATATATGTATATATGAGAGCAAAGAATAATTCCTATTAAAAGATTCCATGGTACATTCCATATTCACTGAGACAAGACCTTATTTTTTTAAGCCTGCATCTGAATGACCCAAACACAGTAATCATGGATGCGTGTAATTTTTTTCCCCTCCTTCTGCTCGATCCTAAATTTAAATCATAATGCTGAACTTGTGACGTCACTCTCAATCATTTCCACATGGCTTCACTTGTAGGATCAAAAAGAAGGTGAAGCTCTCTTGTGTCAGCAGAAAGCTGATTTGGGGGATGGAAGATAATTCAGTGAAATTTCTAGTAATGACAAGAAGATTTCAAAGAAGCCTGCAGGTAAAGTACTGTTCTTTTTCAGTAAATAGTTGCTCTGCCTCAAATTTACCACATTCATAGAGGTTCAGTTTTAAAAGAGGCTCTGCTCCTAAGGAGATCCTGAATCTTCAGATGCTCCCGTTCCTTTAGAAAATGCTTCATGAATTTAAAATCAACAGGTGTATTCCAGAAAATAAAGCTCAGTGGAAACAGGGTGAGATAACAGCATGGTGGGTTACCCAGCTTCATATTTCCATTTTCTCTGGTACGTTAGTTTTCTAAAGGTGGCATTTTGGCTCTGATCAAATGGGAGGGCAAAGGTTACCGAATGTGAGGCTGTGGCTGCTGGAAAAGAGAACCAGTACAATGGTGGGGAAAGGCAGGCCACCAGCATTAAGCACGGAGAGGTGTGGGAAACTGGCAAGAAGGAAGAGGATGTCATTTTCTGAGAAACCAGGAAATGAGCTCTGTGTTCAAGCATTTCTATTTATGGTATAAGAACTGTAAATATCGCAGGAGATATTTGATACTGAGACGAGGAAATATGTGTCAGGCCTTTTAGTTTTAAGCCCTTGTCTTTGCATGGGAGGCTTTTGTTCAAGGAAGCAACAATGGAAAATGAGGGATTTGGGAAAAAAAAAAGGCTTCTGTTGCAGCATTTCCCAAACTATTTTTCCTGTGCCGCTCTCCCAAGTGAGCTCTACTGTTCATGACCCTTTTCTCCCCTTTCCTCCCCAACTCATTCAGCATCCAGCATTCAGGATTACAGCCACTCATCTCAGTTTGCAGCCCTGCCAGTATCTCTCATAGCCCCCCTTCTTTCCCAGAGAGAGGGTGAGTCCTAGTTTGGGAACTGCTGTTTCCACTGGATTTCAGTTCCTGGCAACCTATGTGTAAAATACTTTGACCAAAAGGGAGCTGTTCCCCAGAGACTGTGATGCTAATTCTGCTGTGTAGTTCTGGTGTGAATTCAGAGTAATCTCCTGGCCGAACACCAGTGTTGTCCTGCTGGGCTTGTCCCTAAATGTGTAAAATGAGAAAACCTCTACAATGCATTTTATAAGCATAGCTCCTCACAGCCTTCGAGGTTAGCTGCATGGTTTGGTTAGCAAAGGGTCTCTGTGCTCATTTCTGTTCGACTTGGAGCCTAAAAATGTTCTCCCTCTTCTGCCAATAGGCTTTATTAATTTAGATACTTCTCCTTTAAGTTTCATTAGGTTCTATGTTTTAAAGGCAAAATCAAGCATTGCGGGTCAGGAGGATGGGACACACCACTGTTTTCACTGCTCATTTTGCAAATGTAAAGGCAGAAAGTATGTGACTCCTGTATGCCAGGATCTTTCCCAGAGCTAACTCTCATTCCCACTTTTTATTTATACCCACCACAGCCACTGACTTATTTTCCTGAGTGGCTGCTCAACTCCTGGAAGCCATTTACTTATCACTTACGAGATGGAGACAACAGCAGTGCTCAGCACTATCTGTTTATCTACCCAAATATGGATTTTAAAGGCTCATTACAGTCATTTGATTTTGAAACCTCTCTGCCCCAGAATACCAAGTAAATAAAACCAATAGGGGATTTGGTACAATTTCTGCTCTTTTGTTCAAAGGTTTCCAAGACACTCAATAACCTCCTCTCTAAAAGAGTGTATCCTTCTCCCACTCTTTGTGTATTTTTTCAAAGATAAGGCATTGCATCGAAAATCAGGACGCAATAGTGAGATGCTTTGGGGAGAGTATGGAAGTGAAGGGAAATTATTAGAAGTTGTGACCTCAGTGGCAACATTAGATGTAAGGTGCTTCCCTGGCCCATGCTCATGGACCCTGAGAGGGATACACCAGCATGTCAGGCACCCCGTTCTTCAAACCACCCTATGTCTGCCACCTATTTAGCTTCCTTGCCATGCACCAAAGTTAGGAGAAGTTGCTAGAAATCATCATGGCCCTTGTCATCTGGGGTACCCTGCATGCTTCCTCTTTATGACAGTAGGTGAATCAGGTTTATATAGGGAGATACATTCTTTCCTGAAACTCAAGTCGCTAGGGATAAGTCTATCATAAACAAAATATGTTGCTGTTCCAACCCTATGCACTCGAGAGGTTTTTCTGCCTGTCTTTCCCGCGGTAGCTTTGCTGTGAGAGGTGTCCCCACACTCATCCCACAGCAGCTGCCGCTGTGTGCCAGGGCAGCCATCTCTGCCTGCCAGAGGATGCAAAGCAGCTCCACAGGGACTGTAGGGAGCACGTCCATCCCAGCCCCTGTCAGGCCAGCGCTTGTACTTGCGTGAGATGTAGGTGATTGCTAAAGTTGTTTCCGAGACTGCTTGTTCTATAAAAAAAGACAGTGACAGAACTGCATGGAAATACAATCTGATGTAAAACCACAGTGCTTTTTTACTTTTTAGAAAGGTTTTGTAATGTGTTTGAATTGGCCACCTGGCTATCTTTGGCTGTGACTGCTAATCCTTCCGTATCCTTGAAGGTGTCCTTGATACTCTAAATTAGCTGGTATTTTTAGAATATTTCAATTTTTATTATCAGTTATGAAATGGACATATCACTGAATATTTTTATGTCGGTACGATTAAAATGCTTAATCCCCTCAGAGAAATTTGCAATGACAGAAACCATGGATAGAAATCAGCTCTAAGTTTAAGAAGAGCAAGAAGTCAAGTAACTTTAGGAGGCAACAATTTTTCCAAAAGGTTTGTTCAGTGTCCTAAAACATTGGGACAGATTTTTTGCAGAGGCAAACTCAATATGAGTACTGTATGGATATGGGGGATGTCTTCTGCATTTACAAAACTGGGGTGGCCCAGGAGTGGGGCCCCAGGCCAACACAGTTTCTAAGCAGCTGGAGGGACTGTGACAGCAAAGCAGTGGTGTGCCCTGACATGGAGCTGGGGACAGTTGAGAAACCAAATCTGTGTATTTAGCAAGAATCAAAGTGGTCCAGATCTCACCCTGTGGACAAGACGTGAGGCTTAATTTGGGATGGGAAGCACTCTCTGCAGTGACTCTTGCTTTGCCAAAATGATCCAAATTCATCTCCAGTGAGAGTCTTCAGAAAACATGGTGCATGAAGGGCTTTGCCTGGGAGGTCTGCAATATCATTCTGTTTGTGGAAATAAAGAACCTCAGAAAATACAATCTTTGCATAAGAAAAAATGATGTGACCTAATGAACACATCATGTTCGTAAAGGAGTACCTTCTGTCAATCAGTGTACCAACTTTTTCTATATTTTTCAACATATTTCTGACTTTTCAGCAATCAATATGTAGAGGAACTCATGTGTGTTCATATCTTGATCTAACAACTATTGAGCTGTACTAAGCACACACTTCTGGTTTTGCTAGGTAAGGTTGAGATGTCGGCCTGTTTCTCAAAAGCATTACTGATGTCACTTCTTTTTAATATGCACTGTATTGTACAATGTTTCTCAGAACACCTTCCAGGGAATTTCCATGATCTAAACAAATGTCTTTGAGATTATTAATATTCAAAATATAAAAAGATGCTCTCTTCTTTTTGCTTATTTTTTTACTCTGTGGAAAAGATAAGTTGAAATTTCGGAATCACAGAGGGCTTTCAAGTATATGGGAGGGAGATTTCTCCTTGGAAAGGTACAGATAGCTATTTTCAAATCCGAGGGGCCCACGAAGAGTGTCTGGGCTTCTGGAATGAATTGCTGAGTTGTACCTACAGGTGCTAAGTGTCATTACGTCAAAGTGTAAGTGCAGGAAATGAGATCACCCAAAGGTACCACAGGCACTGCAATATTAAGAACTGAGTACTGCAACTGTATTTATCTCCAGGTTTCAAATCCCCCCTGTTAAACCCACTCATTAACTATTTTGTTAAAAGCTGTGAAGGAGACCAGGCTGAGGTAGAGGGATGCAAAGAATTTGGAGTGAGTTTTCAATTAAAATCCACAGTCTGTTCTGTGTCTGATAATCTCTAAATTCTTTTGAAGAAATGATCATTATAACTGTGTCTAATCTGTTTTCAAAACAGACTCTGAAATAGCCATTGTGTCCCCACCTTCTGTTTTTATAACTTATGTGCTTTGATATTGTAATTGATGCAAGTGGGTGCAATTAAATCTTTATTTGGAAACTTGCACCAAAGCAAGTCATTCAGTTAAAAAAAAAGCCACCGATGTGCTTTGACTCTAGATTCTCACACATATTTGCACTTACAATCAAAGCTTTTGTTCTGTTAAACTAACAAGGGCTGTTTAGCATAAGAAAGAGTTAACACAGGCTGCCTTACGTTGTGCTAATTTTGGGAATAACAGTTGAATGGAAAAAAAAAATTGCAGGAAACTACGCTGTCCCAATAAAAATGACCAATTTTTATTTTAATAAGTAACTCACCACAAGTGGAGAGGTTTAAAAAAACCCTGATGATATGCCAATGATTACTGTCACTCAGTGATAAAATACCTCTCTTGTTTTTCCTAAGAAAGATCACAAAAGAGCAAATCAGATCTCCAGCTCAAAATTGCTTCTAAACTGGGCAGCAAATTCCACCACTTTCACTTGGGGGGATTTCACATCAGCGCAAGACAGGAGGGGATCAAATCTGCAATTAGTTGTTTGTTGGCATGTCTTTATTTATTAGTTCTGTGACACAGCTATTGATCAGCCATCACACTGCTACTTATAATTCAGGTGCTGCTGTCTTGAAACTCAGCTGTGGATTGGTTTGTGTGAAAGGAATTTTTGTAGAAGGGTAAGCATGATTTATTTCAGTGAAATGATCTGTCTGCTTGGTCCCACTGCAGGGAGAGGCTGTAAAAGCACGGAGCTTAGTCGGGCTGTCAGCTGCTTCTGGAAAAACTACAGGTTAAAAGCCTTTTTCTTTTGCTCAGGGACTCTCAACAAATAGGAAAAGTCTTAAATGTAATAAAACATGGTGTGTATATGTACATGTATGTATTTACATAGATATAAAATATAGTTTCTTTTTCTTCTGAGAAAGTTCGGGTAGACCACTTTACCACCTATGAAGCAAAGTCATGAAAGCATACAGTGGGTGTAATCAGGTTTAAAAACCCTTACAGTGGGTTTAGAAACTTCTATATTCATTTATCTGGAAAATACCATTTTGGCCTTCTTGAGAACCAAAGAAGATGTCTTCAAAAGGACACTCATTGGCAGAATATACCTCCAGCATAAGCCAAGGTTATTTATGGAGTTCCTGTGCCAGACTATCTTCCTGACAGGAAAGGTCAGCCTCCTCGTATCTCAAACAAGCATGGCAGAGACTCTAACCTCAGTCAAAGTCTATCATTATGAGGAAATCAAGCTCAACTCCACTGAAACTTTTTTGTTGTTGATGAGACTGGTTTAAATAGCATCTGGGTTAAAACCTAAAAATAACACTTGTTATCTGAAGATTGCCTCTCAAGATAATTCAGCCTCTCAGGGACAGGTCTCATATCCTGTAGTAGGACAACTGCATATTAGTTGAACACTTTCTGTCCCTAGTGCCATCCCAGAGTAGGTGACCATTGTAAA
Source organism: Pachycephala philippinensis (assembly GCA_013397055.1). Taxonomy (NCBI): domain Eukaryota; kingdom Metazoa; phylum Chordata; class Aves; order Passeriformes; genus Pachycephala; species Pachycephala philippinensis. The sequence goes on from VWZT01016776.1 coordinate 494,690, forward strand.
GTGTCTCCAGTTTGAATCATCTTGAGTTCGCATGGGTTCTAAAATTTAAGATCAACTTGAGCCCATTTAAGATGAGATTGTCTCTGAAGGAAGATGTATTTTTTTTCTCTCCCTTGGCTCAATGATTCTGGGCCCTTTTTTTGTGTCAGCACTAGTATTTTTGTAGCTTTATGGTCTGATTAAACCTGAGTAAAATTTAGCCACTCAAAAAAAAAAACCCAAAATGGTTGGCTAATGTTCACAGAAAGGAGTCAGCAGGAACAAGAACCGTGTGAGCAGAGCGAGGGGAAAGGATGGATTGTTTCTTCCAGAGGTTTTTGCTGGATGTGAACCTGTCCTTGGAAGCTGCCACCTGCCCCTGGAGTATAGCTCCTAGCTGCCTCTTTAGAGCCAGTTGTAGGACTTTACCTCAAACAATTGCTGTTCTTTTGCAAGTTCTGATTTTTCAGTGACTCCCTGATAGCATCTAGTTTGAAGAAAATGTTAGAAAGGCCTTGGATTTATTAAAGTGCAGAATAAAAACAAGTTTCGAAACTAGTTGCAAAATGGCATTTCTGTCCTTTTTTAGAACTATGTGTACAGCCTTGGGAAGAGAATAAACCAACTATAAAAAAATATTCTGAATCCCTTAGGATAGTACAGAAGAAAGAAGAGCTCTGCCTTTTACATTAGTCTAACTAACCAGGTTCTACCTTCCCACTCATTGATACCAGAATGAAGAGGAAAAATATTTATCCCTCCCTTCAACTGAATATGGAATTCAAATAAAAACAAAGTAAACCAGCCAAGCAAATAGTACAACTTCCTGCTCCAATCCCTCTAAAATTCAACTTTACTGACACATGCTTGGAAAAGATTCAGTGCCCTAAATTACCACTGAGAGTAAATAATAATTACATTTGCCATGACAGGAGATTTTGGGTAAGTGTCAGCCTAAGGACAGCAGATGAGACTATCTGTTGGGAGTTTTCCTTTGCTGCTGTAGAAGGTTTTGCTTGGACAGGGAGAGACAAAGGAGGACTGAAGGGGTACTCAGGCCCATGGTGGCATCAGAAGCAGCAAATGCTTTTCCAGCCAGACTTCCATTCTGTCTTAGTCCTGACCCTTTCCTCTCCCCTGTGTCCCTTGCCCTTTAGTGCTCACAGTCTGGGAAGTGCCACGGGACTGTCTAAGTAGAGAGAGGGAATGTGGCTGCTGTGTTAAAGGGCAGTGGAGGAGGGTGGTGGGTACTGGGAGAGAAAGGGAGAAGCCATGAGGCTGAAGAACAAGATCCTCCTGTGCCACAGTTGAAGAGTAAGTATAGAGAGGAACAGACCAGTAAAAGTGTCAGGAATCTCTCTTCTGACCCACAGCGTTTCAGAAATGCCATGTCCAGCAGGCTCTGCAGCCAACTTTTTTTTTTTTTTTTTCAAATTCTGACTTTTGTGAAAACCTCCTTGAGACGGATCAAGGATAGATATCCCCCTAAGACCTTTTCCTAGCCCCTCCAAACCTTTACTGTTTCTTTGAAGACCTTTCAACTCCCTGCTGATCAGCTTGAATGCTCTCAGCCTCTTTTGCTTTCCTGAAATTTGAACCTTCTTGTTCTACAAAGTACCATGCCTTTTTCTTTCCTTCTTCCCTCAAATCTTTCTGCCACTGCTACAACACTGAATTTTCCCTATCCTTGGACAACACAATTACAACTAGTCAATATAGCTGAACAACCTGGTGTGCAGTGGGACCCTCAGATGGTACCACTCACTCTGCCCAAACTGCCTCTGCTTGGAAAGAAATGAAAACTCTCTTTTCTTTATCACTGAACACCCTCAGCAACACCTATACAGGACCTACACCTGCTACTGGGATTTTTATTCATCTTGAATGATTGTTCTGACCTGCAAAGTAATCAGGATGTCTTCCAGCGACTCACCACCCCACATTAACTTTTCTCTCTTGACCTTTCTCAATATTACATTTCAGTTTTCACTCTGCCCTCACTTCCTCACTTTTTCAGTTTTCTCTACAATTTTTTTTTTTTTTTTCTGACAGAGGATGTGAGACATAGATGTTTTCAGGATGTGAATTAGAGGTTTTGGCAGTAGAGTGAGGAACTTATGGGTTTTTGGTACCTACAAAAAGAATGGCAAGTGGCTTGGGTTGGGAGGACAGGCATGGTAACTTTCCTTCTTTTTTCCTTCTATTTTCCTTCTTTTTTCCTTTTTTTTTTNTTTCTTCTTTTTTCTTTTTTTTTTTTTTTTTTCTTAGAGTAGCTACATTTGAATTGTTATCCATAGGTCATGTTTCTAAATATACTGGTTTATTATGGTTTTATTTGGCTTTCAATCTATGACATCCCTAATTTAGGCCCAGTAACAAGAATTTAGGTATAGAATTATGTATGCATATATATTCATGTTTTATATACATGTATATTAAATTCTACTTATCAACATTATGTATACATGACCACATATACTTTTTTAGGGGTGGATATTGGCATTTCAGTCACTCCCATAGACAGAAGGTAATAGCTACATCCAGGACAACTCTAAGAAAACTTGACTCCAGCAAATGTATTCTCCATGCAATGAATACTGCTTTATCATTCTTTTGGTGCCATAAAACTCCATTATGAGTTTGGTACGTGCTTACCTTGGATGTTATGACTATGTTGTGATTTATTATCAAGAGGGCCTTGAATGAATCTGCCACTGTTATGGCTGCATTACCCTACCTGTTTATTTGTATGTCCTTACATGAGATGCCAATTTCTTTGAGGTTAATTGTCTTAGCAGGTGGAACTCCAAAGTTAATTATAAATGAGGCAAGCTAAGCATATTGGCCTCTTTTCTCAGTGAGAACAGAAGAAGTGAGACTGAAAGGTCCCTGCTATTATATAAATATTTCTGTACACAGAGGTATAACTTGTCCTGCCATATGTCTGGTCTTTCTGCTCCCAAATATTCTCATCATAGTGTCTGAGATGAGATCACAAAAGGGTTAAATGAAATGTTTTCCTAAAGTGTTATGGGATTTGCCGATACTTTGTTGTTATAAAAATAAAAGGGCTACAGGGGCTGTTGCTTCCTTGACTCTCTAGGAAAAAATGAATCTGTATGTTAAACTGTGTGTATTCCCACGCTCTGTCCAGAATATCATGAACATAGTTGTTTTTTTAGGCAAGTGGTACCTTGATTATGTGCAATATAAGAGGCATGCTCAAAGGGGGAAGAGTAATATAGAACCTTCATAATTAAAGTTTTCCTGATTTTGGTGAGTTTAACATGGGAGTCACTGAAATCCTTCATTCTTTGTTATTGTAATTTTTTCAGGCTGACAGTTTTGAGTAGGAGCAAAGATGACAATTATGTAAAAGGGAGGGACTTAAAGATGACCACTGCTCATCACTTTACTAATAATTAACATTAAAAGCTATGGGACATTCTGGCTTCTAAATTTTTGGCATTTTTTCAATTTTTGTTAAGTATTGGATGGTTTACCTCAGATTTTTTCAGTAATGAAATTGAACTCTGTCCAAAAACGTGAAGTCAGCACAAGTTCTGAGAGCATGTTGCTCTCTGAGTTCTCACACTTTTAAAGCCTTACAGACTTCATATATACTCCTTAGCATGTTCCCTGCTGCTGAGGATGGCATCACCTACCTTGTGCAAACTGGTTAAATCTGTTGATTTTCCTGCCTTTGTTTGCCCCTATTTTCCAGCTGTCTGCTGTGTTGAGCTCTTCCCAGACTCAGTGATCACTTGTTTACTGTGCTGGAGTTGAAACACTTGGCCAGCTGGCAGCTGAGAAGGGAAGAACCACAGCTCTTGGTGCATTAAATCGTCATATTAGGCTCTAGCTTGGAAAAACTTTTGCTGGCTTTGTTTTCTTTTTCCCTAAGCATGACATGACAAATATACTGGGTTTTCATTTGTTGGGTTTTTTTGGTCTTCTTTATTTAATTTTGGGATACTAAAAATATTTTAAAAAAAGTTTAGCTATGACAAATCTTACCAGCTCTTCTGCTAGGGTAAAACACGTGTTGTTTTATTGCAGTGACCTTGTTTGGTACTGAATTACTATGCAACCACTAATGAGGGAGTTACCTTATAAGAAATGGTAACCAAAAAGAATCAAGTGTTTTGGGAGGGGGTGTAAGTGAAGAAACACAAATTTGAGACTGACAATTATTTCAACCATTAATCTCCTTCTGGAGGCAAGTGATAGTGATGACAACTATCTGACAAATTGTAAAGCCCTGTGATGAATTGAGTCAATTATGATCTTTTGTCTGTCTCACCTGCACTCTATCCTCTGTTCTGGTTACCCCTCAGGGGAACTATTTTTAGTATTGCAGTCCTAAGACAAATTGTAGCTGGGTATAACTTCCATACCATCTGATTCCATTGCAGGGAAGATGGAGCAGGGCAGAAGAGCTTCCTTAAAAAATTGAAGAAGTCTAGACTCTTCCATCCCACAAGGGCTATGCACAGGCAGGTAATCCTGGTTCTGGAACTGTGCCCTTAATGCATTTTTAAAGCAGTCCTTTTGTAGCTAGCATATGTATGGTTTCATACTAAGAGACTACATGTATTTGCCCATGCACACTTCCCCAGAAAATGTGGAAATTGTTCTGGGATACCTGGATTAGCATCCATGCTCCTAGGATACAGAATTCTGCATTTTCGTGTGTGCTGTATGTAACTCACCAAATTTTTCAATACCTTTTGTACATTCACCGTATTGTGTTTTTACACAGAATAATTATTGTTGGAATATTTTGTTGAAGTGAATAGGTTTGAGCAGGCGCAGTGAGAAGAAAGTTACCTTATACCCAGGTATAAGGTTGCATGTCCTAGAAGTTATTTATTGCTTCTTCCTCTGGCCAGGTTTTAGAAGAAACAGTTGACCTTTCGCTGTGCCACTCAAAGCTCTCCAAGTCTGGTAGATGAGTTCTGAGAGCCCACTGAAGCAATTTAGATGGCTGCAATGAAGGGGTGCCTGACTCTTGAGTCCTGCATGGCACTGGGCTCTCAGCATGGAGGAAATGCTTTTAAAAGATGGTGTGTTTCTGGAATTAAGGTGACTCCAGGTTAAGAAGGAGTTGAGCAGAGTTTTGTATAGAATATAGTATGGGATTTAGCACACAAATTTTACATGAGTCTATGTCTGACTTTGGAATGCCCACATACAGAGAAAAATAAAATGAACCGCTGGCTTTACTAGCAGATGCTGTATACTCAATATTTTTGATCAGAACTTTTTTACTAAGGTTCCTGAACATGGATTTATGAGCCAACCTCTAAAAATCTTGGCTGAAGTTCTTAAAAAGAATCCATCTCTCTTATACTACCCACTATGAGGCCCCAAAACTTCCAATGGTTAAATTCTTTAAGAAAGAAAGAGCAGCTGTGCCACACTAAGTCATGGGTATACTAGGCTTGGCACCCTCCAGTAGTGGAAAATAGTGGATGCTTGGGGTAAATTGTAAGAATAGGACAAGCACAGAATGATATTTGTCTAGGATCCACTCCAGGCAATTCAGGGATTCCCTGTACCAGAAGCTATATATTTGTATTTAATTGCTGTGAGTAATTTTTTTTTCCATGAATTTGTTCAAACACTTGAATACATGTCATTTTTATCCCCACTGCATCCTGCAGCAAGTAGCTCCAAGGTTTCACTGTGCTCCACATGAAGAAGCATATCTTCCTGTGCTTCTTGGAACCTGCTATTTGCTGGGATCTTTAGAAAGAAACATTGATTTGTAACTATTTACCTTTTCTTTGCAATTCAGGATTTCAGAGGCTTTTTTATTATATCTCATTATTGACAAGATATCGTTGAAACTTAACAGGAGCATGAGTACATTTCAAGCGAGAATTTAACAGTAAACTTATCTGTGAATTTATAGTCATGCTCTAGAACCTCTTCTTTTCCTATATAAACTCTTCAAAAATAATTGAATCCAGGGTAGACATAAAATGACTCAAGGAAATAAAAATTCATGTTCCATTCATATTGGCAGGAGAGATAGATTGAGGTTACAGCAGGAATCATGAAAAACCCCCTTTAATTACTTTTGAGAGCTGAAAATGCCAGAGTTGAGAATTACGTGAGGTTCTTGAGCAGAAGTGCACATGTGTGATTATGTACATATGTCCACACTGACACACAGAACTGCCAAGGTCGTCTGTGCTGGAGGAAAGGTGGTGAGTTTAAGTCTAGGCAACACAGAGTGAAGCTCAGTGCCCTGGCTTAAAGATGCTGTTGGCTACCATGGAAACCAGTTGGAACTACTCTGTAAGGGACATGTTATCTGTGGGAACAAAACAGGAGAGTGACTATTTCTCAATATCACAATTACCGACAATTAATCTTGCATATTAGGATTGTCTTGAGTTATTTGCATAAAGCATTATTCTCTTTGCTCCAAGTCTTATGTGAGTGGGGGCAGCCTGACCTTAGCAAGAGTTCAAGGGTTTGATAGTCAACTTGAGAACCTGTTTTATGATGCGTAATTTTAACAGCATTTCGGGTATGGCTCTTCCAGTGCAGCTTTCATTTCAGCCTTTAAAACCTAAACTCTTTGCAGATGGCAGTGTGCAGAGAGGAGAAGTGGTGGAAAAGTCTGTTATAAGCTGTCACAGCAAACTAAATCTGGCTGTAGTCACACAAGTAGCAGTTAAATTATCCCGCAACATCAGCAGTAGCTTTTAAGCGAAAACATGATCATGTGTGATGCTTGAGGGCTATTACTAACATTGGTTATGGAGATGAAAATTTGTATTTCAAGTCATTGCAGAGTCTTTGAAGATAAATGTGGGTGTGCGTGTGTCTCTGTATACAAAACACTCAATTAGGGGTCCTTTTAAACGTGTCAATTTTACAGTATTGTGACTTGACAGGCATCAGCAGAGGAATCCCTGACTTACACAGGCATAAGAAACCAACAGATCTGGGCCTGTGCATCACACAAATGCTCAGTAACTTGCTTATGTGTATTTATACTCAGATATAATACACAACATTGTGTAAGCATATACACACCACAACGTAAAATAAATGTATGCACATAACTGTCATTCGTGTTGGTTAGAGGTTGAACCTTGCTGAATTTGCCTCTCATCTGACCAATAAAAAATAGAGAATCTGTGAGGTGAGCTGCATTTTAGAAAATGAGTCAGTACACAGGATGATACAGCACAATTTGAGGGGGCTTTTTGATATTCCACATCTCTGGTCGCTATAGATTTTTAATGCAGTTACTGTAAAAATACTGGTAAGAAGTACAGCTAAAGAAAATGTAAATGAGCTCAATAAAGTCTCCAGGGCTTTTCGAGTACGTAAGGTTATCCAGCCTGTTTACAGACCACAATCTGCTAGAATGAAACAAAACCAAACCAAACCCTTGCCCCGAAGATATAATTGGCAACGTTAAGAATCTTACAATACCCCAGGGACAGTAGTTGCATCTCCACTTCACCACATATTATTGTTGAAAATATTATTCAGCTGTTTATTTATCTGGAATTAGCAGATTAGGGAGTAGTGTTTTAGTGATACCAAACATCTGTGATAGCAGCTTCAGAGTAATAGGCTGAAACAGACACTGTATCATCACTTTGGGGAAGAATTTAGGCAAATGCAATTGTGACTACAGTTTCTTCTTTTTTCTTTTTTTCCAGGTCAGCTCTGCTAAGAGCTATCTGGGCTCAGACCCCAGCTCTTGAATCTCACATTTTATTAAGTATTCACTTTGCCACTAGTCTTTCAGAAACAGCCTTGTGTAAGGTATTAAAGAACAAGTAAGCCAAATCAACATTTCAAGACTCTCATATGGCTTTCATATAGCTGGGCAGAGTGTGTCTTTTCACAATTGCAAACCTTTCTTCAAGCTGTATGTTAACACTTTCAGAGTAACTTTTAATGCCAAAACGACGTCCTTCCCTTTCAGTTCAAAGAAAACACATCTGTCATAATGTGAAATGTAGATTTAATGCAAGTGTCAAGTCAGGCACTTGGTAATGAGGTAAAAACCCTTGAGATTTTAAGTCTCTCTTCCACGCTATCCTATTACAGGGAGGGGAAAGGAAAGAACTGTTTCTTTGGCACTTAGCAGCTTTTCTGTGTCCCTTATCTATCCTTCCCGGACATCTTCTGTAAATTAGTGGATTTTTCCTGGCGGTGTCCCTGAGAGGGAGGAAGGTGTGATAATGTTTGCTTTGTGGCCGAGGGAAACTGAGGCACAGCGTAGACACATTCCAGACCTGCCGCGGCACTGCCCGGAGCCCCGAGCCCTGACCGGGGCGGTGACGCTGGGGAAGGGCAGCGATCCCGAAACTGCGGCCGCATCCCGCAAGACGCTGCGGGCGGCGCGGCGGTGGCGGAAGCGGTGGGGAGCGGGGAAGCAACAGGCTGGCGGCGGGTTCCCGGCCGGGGGCGGCCGCGGGGGCGCGGAGCGGGGCGCGGAGCGGAGCNCCCTCCTCGCCCCCCTCGGTTTTCCTCTAGCTTCTCTCTGCCGTTCTCGCAGGAAGGCTGGAAGCAGCCACGGGGTGACCGCGGCACGGTAAGGAGTTGGGGTTTCGGGATGCAGATGTCNTCCCGCAAGACGCTGCGGGCGGCGCGGCGGTGGCGGAAGCGGTGGGGAGCGGGGAAGCAACAGGCTGGCGGCGGGTTCCCGGCCGGGGGCGGCCGCGGGGGCGCGGAGCGGGGCGCGGAGCGGAGCGGGGCCGGAGCTGTCAGAGCAGCGCCGCGGGCGCGGGCGTTCGCTGCAGCAGCCACGGGCGGGCGAGCGGCGAGTGCCGCT
>VWZT01016776.1:503497-521840 GCA_013397055.1 Pachycephala philippinensis
GGGGTTTCGGGATGCAGATGTCACATCGCCGTGCAAACGGCTCCCGCAGTAGCACTTTATCAGGATTTCAAACTGCATCTTTTATCTCTTTTAGAAAAGCGTCTCTCGGAGGAGATTGCCCTCAATAGACCCGCCATAAAAACATTTTAGTGTTGCTCTTGTACTTCTGTGCATCCCACTGCGAAGGGGTCCCAGTGGTCCCTTGGGAATACAAGGAGTTGTGAGAAGTTACACAACTGGCCACCAGAGTAATCCACTCCCTCTACCTTCCCGCGAGTACCTCCCCCTTCTGCTCTTTTTTTCAATAGCAGCCCTTTCTCAAAATCTCAGGTTACTTTGCTAAAGAGTTCTCAGCCTTATAGTTTCTGCCCTTGTCTCTGCCTCCAGCTCCTTAAGAGCCACCCAACCCCAGCGATTGGATTGGGCAGCCCGTCTTGACACACCACTGTGCTGAGTGCTTGAGGACGTGTTTCAACAGATGGTTGGGGTTAGTGTGTGTCATCACACTCGAGTGGGGATTAGGGGAGAGAGGCAGCCTTGCTGGAGCTGTGTGGTCTTCCCCAAGTGTGAGCTGCAAGCAAAAGAAGAAATACCTAGCTTTGGGGGAGAAGCGGGAGGAATCGTTTCCAGCAGCTCAGAGGGAAAAATAAAACCCCACACTTTGTTCAGGTAAAGTAAAAGGCACCTCATGCCTCTCTCTCTCTCTCTCTCTCTCTCTCTCTCACTCCTTTTTTCCTTCACGGTTTTCAGAGGAATGCTAGCACAGCACACTTGTCAAAGCCAGTTGCTGCTGCCTTATCAATGCTGCTATTGTACGGCTGACAGATAACAGCGAGCACAGCCTGATGCTTGGCTGTCTTCATAGAGCTAACACTCTTAACGCCGCTAAGGTCACGCTTTCGGAGGTGTAGATTGGAAAATCTCCCCGGGAGCGGTGTATCCCAGCCCTGCGGGTGCCTCCTCTGCTCCCCCCGCAGGCTCCGCTCTCCGCTCGGCGCACACGTGTGTGCCCGGAGCGGCGCGGGGAAGCGGCGGCGGGCACGGGTGGGTGCTCTGTCTGCGGGGGCAGACGCCTCCGTGTTCCAACACATCCGTGGAAACCGCATGGGAGGGAGGGAGAAGGAACCGCGGCAGAGTATTTCCTAGGTTTGGAGGAGGATGCTTCTGCAGTGTGCAGCCTGTCTGGGGCTCAGCTGGGAGGCAAACCAGACTGTTTTGAAAGTGCGTTTGAGATGTCTGTAAAGTTTGAAGACTCCTTTATAGAGACCTGCCTGGGCTCCTGATGATCGGCATCGAGATGGTTTGGCTTACACATGGGCATAAAGTTAAGAGAAAATCAGGAACGTAGGGAAAGGCAGGGTACAATGTAATGCTGCTCTTGCAGCTGCAGCAGAGCAGATGGATGTAATTCATTTGCAGATCTGTTTGTGAAAGTTTTACAAGTCATTGAAAACTAAGTAGCATCACTATAATGGATCATTAAAGACTCGCTATATTTATAGATTCTAAACTAGCGATCTGAAGTGTTAATTAGATGTAGGCAAAAATTTATGTTTAGGAAGGAAGAGGGGCAGAAATGTAATTAGAAATTAGTTATGGAAGTACTCTGCTATCATTTTCATTTAATTCCGCTATTAAGTTCATTGATGTCTGGAGCGTGGGAAGCCCAGCAAATTAACTAAGTCAAAAATGTTATCACTAATTACAGTATGTTAGCTTATCAGAGAAGATGTTTTCATTGTTTTATTCTAAATGATCTAGATGGAGAAATTAGAAGATGGATTATTTTTCCTTTTATTTGGTTTGGGGTTTTTTAGTTAAAAATTTGCTGTATATGTATTCTGTCTTCCTGTGCAGAGTAACAAAATTATTTGTTTCTTTTGCACTGTAACAGATCTTCACACTAACTGTCACATACCTCTGGTGCTTATGAATGATTGGCCTCCTACTTGAGAAAGAAAACTAACACTGTCCTCACCACTTACAGGTGAGATATTCTGTATATAATACTGTATATAATGTGTTCTGAAATAAGATCTGTTTAGTAGGCTGAGCAAGGGGATTTATAGCTGGTGCTTTGTGATTTTGGTATTTCAACTGTGTAACGATGCCCATAAACCCATGTTTCATGTTGCACATATATTTTTGCCTCAAACCAACTTTTTTGTTAACTTTTTTTTCTTGAGCAGACTATTTGGCCCCTTTACAGGTTGTTCTCAGCTTGTATTTTCAGACACATTCTTTAGTAGGAAGGTGTCCTCAGAAGTCATCCACAGCAATTTGAAACAGAGAATTAGCTAAATCCCAAAAATCACTGCACAACCAGACCGAGATTTATGTGAATAAATTTGACCATTTTGGTTTTCTCTCTCAGTCTACACTTTCTCATTGTAAAAAGTGATGGAAACTTTTACAAGCTTAAAATGAAAAACAAAACCAAAGGAAAACCTCATTACAGCTCCACGTTAAAGTCTTGTATATTGGATTTCTCCTTTTTCTCCCAGTGTGTCCTGTGAGAAGCTCAATATGCCAGCTTCGGCACACAGAGGTTTAGACTTCCAGCAAAGCTGAGGTGCAGCACTGTGAGCTGCAGAGCCTGCTGCCTGTCACTGCCTCACTGAAACCCATCCCTCTTTGTGGGTATCACTGGATCACACATCAGATGATTTATAAGAAACCATACTTTTCAAGAAAGTGCATAGCCAATCACACATGCCCAGCTTGTTATTGTTTTACTAGGGGAAAAAAAGCCCAAACTAGTTTCTCTAGCACTGCCAGAAAATCTTGCTGAGAAACTAGGAACAGCAAATCATGTTTTTCCTTCCTTTATAATGATGGGGCTGTTTAAAAGACAATGCCCACGGGGCAGTCCAGCTTCTTGTCAAAATGTAATCTACTGTTCCAGATGGTAAACATTCAAAGACATATTTATGGTGACTTCTACATACCTTCCTTTGACATTGGCTTTTTTTTCCCTGAGAGCACTTGTGCTGGGTACACACATGAAGTTCCCATTAGCATCTTAGCAGCTGTAAAAGTGTTCAGAGCTCACAAAGATGTTCCTCACAGTGAGATAAAAATAATCTTAGGAAAAGATCTGAGACAGTACAAGTTCCATGATATGCTCAAGGTAAAAAATTCCAGAGGTACAAAAAAATCCATAAACTGCTGCATGAAAGCTGTAACACATTTTTGTTGCGGCTAATTCATCTTTGCTTGATATGGAATGCTGAACATACCAGGCATGTCTGTACTATCAACTCTGTTTGTGATGTGAGGCAACCTGCACTGCACAAAAGCTGGTGTGTTTCTTTTTCCCCCAGCTAGTGAAGATTAGGTGGGATACTTATTGTCTTCACAGAGTTTTCAAAGTGTCACCCTGTTTTTTTTCTCTCTCACTGCTCTGAGCAGTTAGGTAGAGCACAAGAAAATGTTTTCCAGCCAGTGTTCTGCCCTGAATTGTCTTAATTATGTGTCAGTTTATTGCTTGTCAGGGGCTTCCTCTTCTTAGCACTTTATAATCGAGGTGGGTGAGCTTGTTACATCGCAATATGCAACTTCAATTTCTGCTTCTTGGCACGTCTCCTTGGCCTTTCATTGATTTTTGTCTCTGTTTCAGAGGAAAAAAATTAATTATGATTGGTGTAATTTACATTGAAAAAAAAAACCCTTGGTGAATTTCCAAATGGCATGTAAATGCACCGTCAAAAAGTAGGCTAAATTAGAGGTTGTTAGGAAAAATATTGCATGTGGAAATACAGAAGTATCCTAGAAATTGCAAATAACAGTGTGAGAATTATTGTAACAGTTCTTATTCAAGTCAGGAACTGACAAAAACAGTTTATTTAAAATGTTGTGATGCTGAGGACAGTGTTCCTAAATGTGCAAGCCATTATAAAACCCACACTCAGTGGACGTTAGACAGCTATGGAAAAAAATATTTTGAAATATTTGCAAATTCTGTTCTGGCTAGAACACTTTATTGCAGTCTATTTTGACAGTTTGCAGGTTTTTTATCTAGCTTTGTTTAACCTACATCCTGCACTTGATATTTTATATATATATGACCAAATGTTCATGCAGGATCAGGAGTTTGAGACTCAGGGCCCGTTCTCACACTGATGAGGCTGGACGCTTGTTGCAGATGTCATGGGAGTCATGGGTTCCATGATTTCCTCAGCTTTAGAAAGAGCTTTGGGGGATTTGTGTTTGAGTGGGAAGGCAGACTGATGCGATAACAATTGAGAAAGCTCCTTTCTGAGCGCCTTGAGAGCTGCAGTGTTCAACAGAGAACGAGGGTCCCGTGACAACTCTGCGGTGACACAGAAAGAATCCAATTAGTGGCCACTCCTGCTGTTGATACTAGATCTCTCCTAAAACATTTCCACCATTACCACCCTCATTGTAATCCCATGCACGACACTGATAATGGGATCAAGAGTGTCTTTTCAGAATGCCTGTTTAAATTTTAACTGCTGTCTTTGGAGATTTTGAGGATATTAAATCAGAAGGCACTGAATAGCAGAGCTCACAAGAGAGCTTTGTGACAGCCGTGTCACCCAGCAGTTGTCTTTCTCATGCTAGAATTTCCTAACACCTCCATCACAGGTAGAGCTGCTGTGAACGGGCTACAGATGAAGTAGGGGGGCTGTTATGTACACAGAGAAAAATCCATTGAGTTGTGTCTGTCCCTGCACTGCAGTTACCTGAAGACCTTGTCCCTGAAAAGTTACATGTGTGGAAAGCAGCAGTCGAAGGGAGTGGGAGGGGATACAGTCCCCTGTGCTGTGCCCTAGTAGTGGCAAGTCATCCTGCTTCTCCCTTTAACAAGCCTGAAGTCATCACTCTGCCTTTCCAGCTGGATCAGCAGTGTAATATTCTCTCCTGCCCCCCTCGGATTTTTTTTTTGTCTTCCACTCTTCTTGCTCCAATGCTAATTCATCATTTCCATATGATCAGAGTGCAGTAACTCCATTGTTATTCTTACCAAGAAGGGCAAGTTCAATGCTGTCATGTGCTTGGAGAGGATGCTGTAAAGTGGAAAGGCTCAAGGCTCTAAGCAGTGTCACCTCAGAATGCAGCACAGTAATTAATCAATTAACTGCCAAACCAGACACTTTTTAGCTGAATTATCTTAGCATATTTCAGTTATGTCAGTAGACTGCTTTTGAGAGCCCCTGCAAGATCTTTGTTTAGCATTGCTTGTTCATACTCAAAAGTTGTTAACTGGTGACAGTAATTCCATTTTAATTTCAGGTGTCTTAAGACTTTTATTTTCTGGGAAAACTAATACTTGTTTCATCTTATGGTTTATGCACACAGCAAATTTCTATCAGTGATTTTCCCAGAACTTTAGTTCCCACTTTCAGAATCTGCTGAAAAGTTTGGTAAGCCTTTGTTACTGTGTGTGCTCTATTAATCCTGGAGCTCTGAACCTTCCCAGTCATAACCATCACCAGTGGTTTGGTTACACTGAAACATTTTTTGTACTAGTTCACCTTTACACCCAAGATTTTATCATGATTTTCTTTTTTTTTTGTTATTTCATTTGTAGCAAAAATAAACTTATAATTAAATATAATCTTGCATTATGGTATTTATAGTTCCCTGCAAAGTTGGTAATATTGCTGGAATATATACTGGAAGATTTCTAGATGTGGTACTGTGCAATAGAAATCCAGACTGTAGATCAGTGCTAGATTATCCATAGAATACTTCATGAAGTTTCTATATGGAAGCAAAAGACTAGAAAGTCAGTGATGTTATATTCTAAAAAAAATCCTCTCCTGGTTTGAATGTAATTATGGCACTGCATGCTGCCATTTCTCTGTGATGTGACTCTAACCCATCTTAGCAAGGAGAGGAGCTGCTTGACAGCAGCTGTATTTTTGTGGTGCTTCACAGGAGGTGAACTCTGTTTGGAAAGCCCACAGAGAAGATGGGGAAGCTTTTGGCACTAGAGTTCTGGAGAATAAATGTAACAGGGAGCTGAACACAGGGGATTGTTTTTCTCAAAAGCATCTATTAAAACTGAATAGTGGTCTGTTCCAGTATTGTAATTGTAATGTGCCAAGATGTTCGTTATTCTACCATGTGCACTGTTTTGTCTGTTTTCACTTAAAAACAGAAAAATGTGTTGCCAAGCCCATAAATGTCTGCAAAACTGCCAGCTCTCCTGACTTTTATCAGTAGTCTCAAGATATTTAGCCTTCTTTGTAAAGCTTCAAGTGTAAGAGTCAAGATATAACGTGAGAAGTTCAGATCTCTGCTTTCTGGTTTTTTAAACCTAATCCTCCTGGTTGCTGAGACAGCTGGCTTGCATGCAGCTCCAGAAACATGAAGGAACCTAACAGAAATCCCAGATCTCCCTCTGTAAATGCATGCAGGCTGTGTGAACAAGGTGGGTTTGTGCATGTCGTGCCTGGCAATTAAAACAACCCAACTTTTTTCCTGAGGTTTACCGTAATCAGTTCCCCCTGAAATTTCTGATCGGTCGTCTGATAACTCCCATTTTGTTAAAGAGGTTTTATTGCAACAGAGGGTGAGGTTTCTTTACTCCTCTCAGACAGCAGAATAGCTTGCTGCCCTGGAGAAACCCATCCTTGATCCTCCCATCCTCTGCCTCCAGCACTGTGTTCCCATCTCCTTCCTTGTGCCAGATTTGGCTCTTGGCTCCCCTCCTGGAGTGCTGAATGAACTCACCAGAGCAGTGGGAAGCTCTGTTGGCTGCCTGCCCGCTGAGTTGGTTCATCTCAGCAAGTGGACAGAGGGTCCACATGCTACAGCAAAAGTGGTTGGAGCTGGTGCCTTGGGGTGAGGAGGAGAAATACGGCCAGCCCTTTAGGGGATTGTGAGCTGTAAGATACTCAACTACCTGGTGACACCTCAGCCCACAAACTGGGGCACTGTGTGTGTCTACAGTAGAAGTGTGATAACAGATGTGTGTGACTGTGCCAGTGTCACCAGGAGCACAGGGCTAAATGTGCACTTTTAGCGAAAGCCTATCCCTTTTCATTTAGAGAATAGCTGCAGTGTCACTGAGAATATGGAAAGTCCTCCCTTATAATTTCTGACTTTCTAACCCAACAAATAGGCTTTGGAGAGAAGCTAATAAGCAGCGTGGAGAGAAAGGGGGAAAGACACAAAAATGCCTGCTCAGCTGCTGCTTTAAAAAGGTGAATGAGATTCTGAGGGTGGGATCCAGCCTGCAGAGCCAAGGTGCCCCTTGGGTCTTAAATCCTTATACAGCAGCTACCTAAAGGCATGTTCCCTCTCTGATCAATGAAGAGAGTCCCCCTGAAGACCTCCAGGCACTGCAGTTAGGAAAGCAGGATTTCCTTTTGTAAATCTTCAAAGGCACCTGCCTCTTTCCATATGTAGGGATGAAGCTCACTTGCTTGCTTTGCAAGGATTGCTAAGGAGCTTAAGCTGGAAGAACTTGATATCATCTTGAGTTTCTTGGTTGGCCCACAGATGAGCAATGCCATGGATAAACACTGTATTTGAGCAGCTGTGATGCAATTCCTACACAGCTTTTAAGGTGTCTCCTATACTTTCTGCAGAAGAATGCATGAAGCAGGTTCTTTCATTTGAACACTGGAGATATCATTCATTTGAAGAGACTAGGATACTTAGATTAAATGGAATTTTGGTACTGACTAGAAATGGAACACTGTACTCCTCTGAAGTGTCACCTGTTTGTTGCTGGGTTATGCTGACAAAAAAAAAATCTAAATGTAAATTATATAAGTTACAGAAAAATGTTTTAAAAATCACCCAGTGTTGTTACTTAAAGAATGTTTCAAAGGCCTGTGGGGCAGATAAAGCTTAGGGGAATCAGAGGTGGTGATTGTGGTACCTACAAGCAGTAAAATCACAGTGCGGAATAATGGATGATCTTAGAGGAATATGATGTTGGATAAAGAATGGAAGAAAGACAGAAATGTAAAAGATTCAGGACCCATGTTTCTGGATCTACCTATGCTAAATCTTTTGAGGATTATCTCCCAGTGACTTAACTGCCTAGGGGCATGCCAGTCACAAATTAGAGAACAGTAGTGCAATAATAAACTGAACATCCTGTAAAAAACCAGCACAGGATACCTTTTAACTATCACTTTTTTTCCCCCCCAAGGACTGCAAAAGTGCTAAGAATCGTAGACTTTAGAATAATATTTGGGTTTTGGTAACTTTGAGACAATAAAGAATTATGCATTAATCCAACCTTTGTAGTAGTATTGAGCAAAGGTTCCTTTGGTGTCATTCCCTGCTATTTTATTTTAGCTATAACACCTGAAATCTTGAATGTGTCTTCAGTAAAGCACATGTGAATTTACCTTGTTGTTATCTATTTTACATCTAGGGCCACTTTATGAAGTGAGACTGTAACACTATCTGCTTTGCCACCAGGAGGTGGAAGGATTTAGGGAGACAACTACCACAGTTAGACCAATAAAAATATTCTGAAGTGAACACAAGTATTTGTCAGGAATTCTGGTAGTTTCTTTTATCGCTGTATCAGTAGGACATTGGTATTTTTTATACCTCTATAAACTTCAGTCCACTGCCAGTATATATGGTCACAGAGGAAGGCTTCCTGTGCTCTACTGCTCTGCAACTCAACTCCTAAGTGAAAAAGGCCACTGAATTTGGGTTTTGTTTTCCTTTCCTTCTGCTTGGTATGGAGAATTCCTCTAAAGTAGAGATCCTCTGAAGTGAGGATGGGCAAAATGAGCCTCTGTGGTATGCATAGTCAGGGATCACCAGAGTCCTCAAAAAACCAGCAGTTCAGCATAGGAAGATGTGCAGCTACAGATAGGTATTGAAAGAGGTACATAATTTTTTTAGAATTTTTCCATCCTTTGCAGCTCACATCCAGTTTTCCCTATCTCTTAATTGCTCTGCAAATATTTCCTCTTCACAAATTTTGCACTGTTTTGCACATCATCAGCTTGTGAAGGGTTTGAGATGCAATATAACCATTTCTCAAGAAATAGGTCTGTGTTACAGCTATTTGTTTTGGTCTTGGGTACCATGGATATCTATAGCACAAAGAGGACATCTATCAAATCCTTTGAAACCTTTAGAGAGGATACTAGTTGCCAACATGCAAAGTGGTCTGCAAAAGCCAGATAAAACAAGGACATGGCTAAGTAGAACTGATGCATGTGCTGTCTTGGACAAGTGACATTGTGCAATTCTATCTTGATCTTGTGTGTTTTGAGGACCTTGTCTACCTTGTATGTAAGCCTGGAGAATTCACTGCTCTTTCTGGTAGCTGTAGAGCATTTGTAGTGTGAGAATATCACATGTACTTTGTGTATTCCTCCGTTTATATGCAGTATAAGAATCCTGAGTTGTTGCTAAGAAATCCACAGGGTTATTGGAGAGAATCAATTGCTGAGGAGCTTGAACCTGTATTGAGGGAGTTCTGCAATCATATTCATATACCTATCACACTGCTTTTGGGTGCTTTGAATAAAGCTGTTTCCTACATACTGTGTACATTTTAATGAGGTCATCAATATGGGCGTCAGCAGCTTGAGTTCAGATGAGTGATGCTGCTGCTGTGACCTCTCTGCTTCACTCCTCTGCTGGAGATTACTCATGCACACACCTCGGGAGCCCCAGGGCAACATCCAGGGCAGAACAAATTTTCATTTCCCACAAGAATATTTGCCCTTCAGTCAGAGACAATTCAGATAACAAGCAACAGTAATTCAGCCATTCTACATTTGCTGCAGTATCACGGCCCAGTACTGAAGCCTGAACTGTGACACTAGTGCTACCATGACAGTGGAGAAGAGACACAGACATGTGGAGTACCAGTGTGTTGAATCTAGTTGAATTTGAAATATTCACTGGGTTTTTTTAGTCTCCAGTCACGAGTGGCTGCCAGAGTTGCTATGTTTCCCTGCCTACAGTAGAAGAATATGCTGGGCTTTTCAGTTCAGAATTGATCTCAGTAATGCATGTATTTATGAGTCTGGGTTTTTGAAGTCATACCCTACTGTCAAACAACTCATCTCTAAAAAAGGTGTTGCAGTTATTTTGGGTGAGAGCCGAACACAGGGAGGCAGAGCAGATCTCCTAGAATGCGTCACCCGTCTTTTCCAGACACCTTGCTGAGTCACATCTGGTATGAAATGAGGAGTCCATGTCTCAGTCCTTATCTTCAAAGCTCAGTGTGGGCCACTCTCACTGTTTGAAGAAGCTTTTTTGCCCCACTTCATCACGAATTGCCAACATATACAGTTAATAGGAACAATGATAGTGAACAATGAAGGATGAAATTTGAGGTGGGTAAGAAAGTGCCATGCTGACACTATAGGGTGAGAGAGACATCACATATTAGACTGAGAGACTAGGGAACTTCTGAAATAGACAGAGTAGGAGTCTGAATCGTGACTGATAGATATCCCAAAAGAATACAGACCAGATTTGGTGAGTGGAGGATGGAAAGAAAATATATTCTTTTTCTCAGTAGCATTTCTGTGTACTTGTTGCACATATCTATTGATCCATTCATGTATCAGACTGCTCAAAGGTATACTTATCTGTTCTTCCAGGAGAAATCCTGAGCATGGCATTTGCCATGTGTTATATTCTATTGTCCATTTGCTGTAATGGACACGGGGAGGTGAGAGTATCAAAGCAGAGCTATTCTGTTTTCTAAACAGTTTGGAAATGTCATACCTGTAGACATTAATTTCCATCTCTTTTGTAATGCTTGAAGAAAATTCTTTCTTCCTTAGAAGCATCATATAAACCAAAAATTTTCCACTATGGTAAAGCCACATATGCCTTGGTAACTGTTCAGCTTAGAGTACATGTACATGAAAGTACACAGGATGGATGATTACCTTGCATACCACTGATTATATAATTTGCAAAGGCTAAAGTTATTATTTCTCTTTTCTGTTTCTTATGTGTCCTTCACAATTTTCCCTGTTTCATGTTTAGTACACAAATTGTTTTCCATTTACACTTTTATCTTTTGATAAAAAGATACTTCAAGATCTTGTGTTCAATGCTGTCAGGAAACTGCTTTAAATGAAAGTGTGGAGTGATGTGGAATAGTTTTAATGAAGGCCAAAAGAATGTGAACTTAATCTTTTTCATAGGAAGTTTTGTTCTGTTCCATCCTGTGCCCTGCTTAAACACATTGGCCTTTTTTGACCTTTTCCTTGATGAAGGTTAAGTGGGAAATATCTTGGCTGCAGCCTTTCCAGCTTAACCAGAAAGACTTTCCACAGCTCATGTTTACTTTCCCTGCTATGCACATTCATCTTTCCTGAATCAAAATTGTTAAACTGGATTTTCAGAGAGAAATTAATAGCTTGTGGCATTGATGATGAAGTGTCAAGCCTTCTTTCATGTCTCCAGCTCTATTTTGCTAGTGATGATTTTGTCAGTTCTCTTGCTACAGATTACCAAAACTTGGGAAAAAATCTGTTTGGTTAATAGGTTCCTTCCAAGCATCTTCTTTATTGTCATTAAGAACAAATGAACAGAATTGCTGCATCTGCAATTTATTGAGTGCATTGCTTCTGCAAATACCTAGAAATATTGCTGTGTTTTCCATTTCTGTCTGGGCATCTTTTGTGCCTACTGCCACACACAGAGTGAGACAGAATGCTCTTGGCTAGTGAGGGGTCTCAGTCCTTGGTGTGCTCACTCCAAAAGACTTTGTCAATCATCCTGTAAAAAGTTTCAGAGAGAGCAGAAACCATGTTCCTTGGTGTGCTCACTCCAAAAGACTTTGTCAATCATCCTGTAAAAAGTTTCAGAGAGAGCAGAAACCATGTCCTCAGGAAACTGCTGCTTTTAATGGAAAGGCAGTCATGTTCTTCAGTTACCACACTCTTGAAAGGAGAAGAGCTAGGTCTGAAGCTCTCTTCTGCCCTCAGTGTCAGTAGTAACCGTTGCAGAATTTCGAAGTTTGGGATGTCTCCATCTGTTATGCCACATCAAATTGTGTTCCATGGAGCTTTGTTATGAGACACACAACAATGTGCAGTGACAGTGCGAGACCTGACTGTGTAGTGCAGGGAATGAACCAGCCAATCTTCAAACACAAATTTCGTTTTGGTTTAGCTCTCAATGTCATTTATGAATAGCATTATGTTCATCCATAAATATTCTGAATGGGGATGGTCAAGTCAATTCTTTATCCCTCTGTGAAGGATAAGGGAAGTCAGCCTTTCCTGTGAAGAGAAGACACTCTCAACCAGGACCTTCACGAATATATTAAACATTTCATTTACTTGCAGAATGATCACTGGAAGATTCAGGTTGGAAAGGACCTTGGGAGGTCTCAGGTGGTAATAAGACTAGGCTATGAGATCAGATCCAGTTGCTCAGGACCTTATCCTGTTGGATCTTGAAAATCCCCAGAAGACATTGAGTGCACAGTGTCTTGGGCAACTCGTTCTGCTATTTAACTTTGTCTCAGGGAAGAAGCTTGCTTTGATTTATATCCAGTTTGACTTTCTTTTGTTTCAGCCTATGCCCATTATCTCTCGTACTCCTGCCATGCATTGCTGACTCCTGACAGAGCCTGGCTCTCTCTCTTTATAACCTAATTACAGGCACTGGGCAGCTGCTCTGAAGCCTCCCCATGTCCCGCTCATCTCCAGGAGGAATAACCCCAGGTTCTCTCTGCAGGGCAAATGCATCATCCCTAATACATCTTGGTAGCCCTCCACTGATCTTGCTCCAGTTCATCATAGCTGGTTGTGTACTGTAGGCCCAAAAATTGAGCATAGGTGCCATTTAAGGAGCTCTGAGCAAAGGGACTTAATGTCTGCCCTTCCTGAATTCCATTAGGATCCTGATGGCCCATTGTTCCAGCCCACCTAGGTCCTTCTATCAGTCCTGTCTTGAAGAGATCCATTGCTACCTCCAATTCAGTGTCATTCTCTAACTTAATGACTGTTGCTTATCTTGCTTGAAACACTTGCCCTCAACTTTGTTTTTATTATCTTACTTTAAATTAAATTTTATTCTTAATTTTCATCCTGAGTTCTCAGTATCTTTGAGTAAACTGGATATTTATAAAAAGCAGTATACTAAAGCAATTCATTCCAGCTTATAGTTTGTTTGTGATATATGAAGATGTTCTTAGCTCACCTTTAAATAGGTCTTCCAGTCACAGTGAACTGCAGGAGAAATATTTCTCCAAAATACATTCACATGAGAAGGTCCTCTTCCTGTTTTTGGCCAGGTCTGTCACATTAGACATCTTTAAGAAGAACTCCTTCAAAGAGTATCTCAAATTCAGTGATTTGCTGTGCAGTCCAACTAAACAGTGTTGAAGACTACTAATTAAAACATATAAACTAAAACTATGCAAGATTTTTACTTTTAGTAAAATGTAGGTTTTATTTTCAGTATGGATTTTTTATTGTCTTCTACAGAAGTTGGGGAAGACTTTAACTTTTTGAGTCCTGAACTAGATCAATTTGAAACAACTGCACCCCACAGTCTGGAGGCCTTATTATCATTGATAGCAGTGATATTATTTCCCCTGAATATCTTGCTGCTTTTCAGCAATGTTGCCTTCCCTCATCTTCATGTGGCTGGAACTTCTTCCCATAACTTCATTGTTGATTCTCCATTGTGGTGCTTCTTATACGTCTCTGTAACTTTAGAACTGACAATTATAACAATCTAATTTTAGTTCAATATGCATATCCTATTGATGCATGTATTGTCCCTATGAAGTTATTTTAAAATTCTCTTTGTAGCCAGATAGTTAACCAACAGAGCTGAAATTTATCAACTTAAAACATACAAAGTCCAAAGCCACCCTAGTTTAGAGAATATTTGGTGTAATTTTAGCCTGATTTCTACCTGACTTTGCTCATACCTGCCCCCTTAAAAGCTTCCTGCTCTCTGAGCTTAACTACTTTGTGAATAGCACTGAACATTCAATTCATTCAATGGCAGGCATTTAATTAGGAACACTACTAACCTCTGCCAGTATTCTAGGAAACACAATTTCAATTTCTCCTGTTATAAATACAAGACAAAATATCTGAAACACTTTTTTATTAAGAAGTTTGTTTGGCATGTAAGAAAAGATCAACTATCGACTCATCCATTATGCAAGTGATCTGACCACCTGCACCATTCATCCATTTCTTGAATATCTACAGTGGAATACATGTTTCCTGAAGCTCAGTCCACATCTGAGCCATTTTTGTCAGAGTTTCACAGTGTGAGGAAAGTGAAAGGAAATTCCATGATTCTGTACAGGGTTGTGGTAAAGGGGAATACTTATTTATGAGACTTGTTTATAAAGTTTAGCATTAAACAGTCTCAAAATAACCAAAACTTCAGCAACATTTACTTCTTAAAACCTGGCTACTGGTCTGCTGTTTTTGACTTTTTTGCTGAATTGAGTTACTAGCAAGCATTGTATTATTCAGTTTTTATCCATGCTTCTTCATGATCCATTCTTTTGTAACTGCTCATACGTAACCATAATGTAATAGCAGTCATCACCACAAACCTGTAAATGTCTCTGAAACTCACAGCTGGTCTGCAGTGGCATTTATTGACTTTTTGCACCAGTGCAAACTCACTTGTACAGATGTATTGAAACTGGCTCGGCATTCCTCAAATAAATGTGACACTGGAGCCCCACAGGCGTGTCGTAAGGGTACTCCTGTAGAAGAGATGCATGTGACCACTCTCATCTGAAGTATTTTTCTAATTTCTTCAGCAGTGTTCTTTGCACCACAATTTCTTTGACCGTACAAGGGTTGAGCTCCTCCTATAACTTCCTGAAGAGAATGGGTTATCTGTTCCTGGGCAGGATAATTTAGACACACAAGTTCTGGCAACGCAAAAGTGTCCTTCTCACTAGCTAGTTAGGTCTGCTCTTTGCTCAGCAAGATGATGGGTCTGAAATACCATCTTAGGCTCCTCACTTGTAGCTTGGAGCCTCAACACAGATCTTTATTCTGCACTGATCCAGGATCTCTGATGCATCAGAATCTGTCCTCCCAGCTCTTGCTCTGTTAATGTCCTGGAAATCAGAAGTTCCATTGTAAACAAAGATTAATGTGCTCCATGACATCTCCTTAGCTACTCTGCATCTTGATGCACACTGACATATTTTAAAATGGTAGTTTATGTGCCAAGGTATGAACAAGAAGCACTGGGGAGCTCTCCCATCGGGATAGACCTCCTATTCTGCTGACTCTGTTAGAGGGTTAGTAAACTTGTCCAGAGATAGGGATATAGAAAGTGGAAGAGTTGAAAGAACTAATTTATTCATTTAATAGCACACAAATTTCCAAAATTATACACCAGAGCCTTGAGTTTCACTGGTGAATTGATATTGCGTTATCCTGTACACCATGATATTAAGGGAAAAATACTAATACCAATTTTCTGGATGTAGGCTTCAGGAAAAGTTAACAATATACAATAGAAAAGCTGCATGAAAGAAAGTAGACATGAATTTCTAAGATCTAAAATAGCTTTTATAGCTAAGAGCTTTCACAGCCCTTCGTGTAACTGGAGAAACTCAAAAGATACATAGATGTGAAAAAAAAACCAAAACCTACTTCTTGGGAGAGGAGACAATGTAGCTGAAGCTTGACTCTAATCTAATTTAGATTTTGTGAGTAGGATGTGGAAAAAATGGTCTTAGTAAGAACTAGTTCCACCATCATGTTTCAATAAGGAAAGTGAATGTTTTTTCTGCGTGCGCGCACGTGGGAGGCACAGCAACAGAAGTAAATCCCTGTATCTCTAGCGTTAGAATATATAGTGTAGCTTTCACTCTTTTGGACATACTTTACTTCAGGAATTTCCCATTTTTAAGTTCATTGTAAGGACACAAAAATAAACAAATTGCACAGACAAGAGAGAGACAGTACAAGCTACACTTCCCAGCCAATCCATGAGTTCTTTTGCCTCCATCTTTAATTCAGCTATGCCAATACAGCAACATAAGATTTCAACAAAAGAGTATTTTTTTTCCTGAGGAACAAAATTTGCTAGCACTCTTTATCATGTAATGTATTGAGAATGCAAAATGTCTGGTTACACTGATAAGTCACCTTTTTGACTTATAAAAATATATTCCCACTGATTACTAAAGCAGTGTTGCTTAAGGCTAATGGTGTAATAGATACAAATTCATCCCATAATTCCTTTAACCTCGGTAAATATATTGCAAATGTTTAGTGTCTATTGTGGCAACATAAAGCAGAAGTCATAATTAGCCTAAACAAAACAAATCATAGGAGAGTTTTAAAGTGTGTTTCCAATTTCAGAAAAAAACCTCATAGATTTTTCTTTTTTTTTTTTTCACATCTTGAATCAGACATGAGCAAATGTGTTTGGATGTGTGCATTTTCCCCAAAGCACTGAGAAGAATGCCATGTGAGAATTATCTTTTCCATTCACAGTCATGCTGCTATTTGGTCACATTTCAATCCACTGAAAGAAAAAAAGAAGGTGGGGGGAATTGAAAGCACATCAGAACTGCTTAAATTATTTCAAACTTCAATGGTGCTGCAGCCCTTAACAGAAGGCAGAGCTCAGTTGTGTCCATGGAATGGTTCCACATTTCTTAAAAAAAAAAAAAGCCAATAAAAATTTTAAAAAGCACAGACATTAACAAGCTAACACAAAAGATTTATTACTTATATTTCTTTTCTTTTCTGTCTTTTTCTAGTAAACTCGTGCGTTCTTCAAATCAGAGAGGCAAATTTCCAGCAAGTAGGTTTCTTTCCCTCCTTCCTTGCCTTCATGTTTCACTTTCCTAAGTTGCTCCTTCAATTTTTAAATTAAGGTCATCTTGCTTTTTGACTCATTGATTGTAGTGACATTGTTCTTTATGTTCAGAAGGTGATAAAGAGTGGTCAAGTTTCAAGTCACAATGACTTTGTTATTTTAAGTACTGAAATATAGGAAAAGTCTGCTTTATTAGACCCCTGAGTTATTTTTCTGTCTGAAATAGCCTTGTCAGTAGTTTATGTTTCTTGCTAAACAAAAAGCTGTATTTTGCTGCTGAAAAATACACCAGAACAGTAAGGCAGAGGAAGATGCTGATATTTTATCAACAAAAAACGTACACACATAACTGGGGGCTCATTAACCCTCATCAAGTTACATCTAAGAAATTCCCTGCTTCACCTCCCCCTTCATGTATTTTGAGTATCAGTTAACATTTTAGGTCTATTTTGTGGCTACCAGGCCTTCCAAATACCTAAACTGAGATAGACATCCCTTCAAATGCAAATTAATAGTTTTCTGCCCTCACAATTGCATACCAGAAACCTGGGAATGCTATACACCCTGAAAAATTATAATAGTTGTATAGAAGTCTATGTCAAGGAGATTCTGTTGCTTTTCTGATATTTCTAAGATGACACATATTTGTTCCCCCTTTCCTCAGTGATTGATACTATTGGAATGATGATAACAGGAATATCCTCGAAGTCTGTAGTTCTATTCAGTATTAGTACACTTGCCAAATAAAACCAGTCATAGCTGCATAGAATCATAGAATGATTTGGGTTGGCAAGGGACCTTATAGATCATCTAGTTCCAAACTCTCTGCCATGGGCAGGGACACCTTCCACTAGACCAGGTTGCCTAGGCCCACATCCAACGTGGCACTGAACACTTCCAGTGATGAGGTATCCACAGCTTCTCTGGGCAACCTCTTCCAGGGCTTCACCACCTTCACAGTGCAGTATGGAAGTATGGAATTTCTTTCTAACATCTAATCTAAACCTGCCGTCTTTCAGCTTGAAGCCACTACTCCTTGTCCTGTCCCTACATGCCCTTGTAAAATGTTCCTTCTCAGCTTTATGTAGGCCCTTTTTAGGTACTGAATGGCTTCTCTAAGGTCATTTCAGAACCTTCTCTTCTGCAGGCTGAACAACCGCAGCTCTCCCAGCCTGTCTTCAGAGGAGAGGTGCTCCAGCCCTCTAATCATCTTGGTGGCCCTTCTCTGGATGTGTTCCAACAGTTCTACATCTTTCTTGTGTTGGGGGTCCCAAAGCTCGATGGAGCACTCCAGGTGGAGTCTCATGAGAGCGGAGTAGAGGGGAAGTAGAGGAGAAGAATCACCTCCCCTGACCTGCTGGACACATTTCTTTTGATGCAGCCCAGGACATGTGTCTTGTTCCTCTGTGGGGAACTGCGAGGAGTTCTTTTTTAAAAATAGATGGTCCGGAATGAAATTAAGCCAAATGAGGCACACATATCTGAGAAGCGTTTATTGATAACAGAAAGGAGAAGGAGTTGTCCAATTGAAAGAGGGCTAGAAGAGACAGAAAAGAAGAAAGGAAAATGGAAAAGGGATGGGGGAGAG
>VWZT01016776.1:522080-623918 GCA_013397055.1 Pachycephala philippinensis
GTGGTCAGGGGCACAGGAAGGCAGGACAGGTGCGAAGGCAAACCAGTGAGAGCAGCAGAACCAGAAGGCAGGCTGGGGCTAGAGCAAAGGAGGGAGCAAGTGGGAGCAGCAAGGAGTAGCAAACAACAGCAAGCCCTAATGCAGTTGGTTTTTCTACCCCCCGGCCCCTCCCAAAGTCCGCCCGCTGACAGGGAACCATTGGTCCTGTCCAACCTTCCTGTGCCATCCATTGGTGGAGAGCTCTTCGGGACCTGATTGGAGAAGATTGGAGAAGCCCCTCCACAGTGTCTCNTCATGGACCCACCTCTCAAGACTGTCAGGGTCCCACTGGATGGCATCCCCACCTCCAGGGTGTCAACTGCACCACACAGCTTGGTGTTTTAGGAAAACTTGCTGAGGGTGCACTCCATCCCACTGTCCAGGTCACCAACAAAGATGTTGAACTGTGCCAGTCTCAATACCAACCCCTGAGGGGCACCACTTTTCACTGCTCTTCACTTGGACATTGAGCCACTGACCCCTCTGAGTGTGACCACCCAGCCAACTCTTTATCCAGCAAGTTTTCCATCTATCAAATCCACACATTTCCAGTTTGTAGACAAGGAGTCATTGTCAAATGCTTTGCACAAATTCGGGCAGATGACATCAATTGCTCTTCCCTTATCCAACAACACTGTAACTCCTCTGGTTGTATCAAAGTAGGAAAAACTACAAGTTACATGTAAAGTAATAAAGTTATATTGAATTGAACATTTTTTCTATTATTTTAGTGTGTTTATTGTATTTCTCTTGCCTACTATGCTGGCTTTATTGTATTTTTACTTTAATTCTCTTAGCGTTCAAATTATTCGTTTCATTTTCTACATTTATGTTAGAAAGCAGACTTTTTCCTTTGTTCTTTTGAAGTTAAGGGTTGTGTCTAGTTTTGTCACTAGCTAGCTAGCAAAGCATTGGGAAGCAGGCTTGAATCCTGTAGCCAGCAGTTTTCCACAGTGTAGCAAAATAGATTCCTGCATCAGGCTACCAAGTTTTTCCAAATGTTCAACTGCTACCATAATTTTTAGTCGTATCCACCAAAATAATGAAAAATTAAATTATCAGAGTCTTTTGTTTCAGGAGAAAAAATATTTATGTAGCTTAATTTCATTTAATTTAAGGGGGTTACTCATGACTGTTAAAAGAAGTATTTACTCTTCAAAAAGGTGACAGCAAGTAGTCTTCTTCTGCACCTTCTCACCTAGAAATGCGGGTCAGGGGTCATTTAATGACTGATGCTGAATTGCTCCTTGTATATCCAGTATACTGATAGCAAGTCATCTTTAGCAGTAAGTGATCAAAGCTGCTTATAAATTAGTCTGCTGAGATATTCCTACCGAGTTATGAATATCTAAAAGCATATGAGATCAGGTATAACTGGCACAGTTTTGCATATAGAAATAGATGTTGTATTGATCTTCATAGGCTGATCCATTTTTTTTTTAAACAATAGATGTTTCCATTGTTATGGCAATACTGCTGAACAAGTGCTGAAGTCGGTAGTGTTCATAAGTTGCTGACGTTTGGTGCCTTTTTACTACTCTGTCTTCTCAATCTGTTATGAGCAAGGCTAGATGGCCTGATAACAGTGCCAGGCACTGGAAGAGCTCTGTGTACACTGAAGGTCCCTTATATGTCAATAATGGAGTGCAGTTCTGAGAAATATTAGGGTATATCCTTACCCAGAAATACTTCCTACTGCCTACTGAAGACAATGAGAAAGACAAAGCCAGAAGAAAATTCAATGCTTGCATAAATTGTGGTTCCTCAGGCTGCTCTGCAATCATTCTTGTAGATGGGCCAGCAAAAAAAGTATTGGATAACTGGAGTTGGATTCTGCTGTCCATTTGTTGGCAATTGTGAATTTCGACACCAAAATATTTTCCAGGTCATTCTGTTTTCCGTGAGTTGCATTTGCAATCATCTTGCTCTTCTAACTTATGTACACAATATTTATACAGATGGAAATGCACACAGAAATCACCAAGTTGTCCACTGGAATAAAGTTGTTTCTGAGTGAAATGGAGAGCTGCTGCATAAGGACAGTCTTTGTACATCATAGGTCTGAGGAAGTAATGAACATGTCTCTGGCTGAGTCTGTAGGAAGATGTAGGTCTGGTATTTTCCTGTTTTCTGAAAGACCTTCCTTCTGGCATGAAACTGAGTACATAAATTTAGGTCTGTCTGAGATGAAGTGAATCACACACAACACTCCCTGCAGTCCCTCAGGTCTTCCTTGGGGGCTTTGTGACAGTGTTTCTTTTGTGAAATTAAATAAGATGATTGCAGCCCCAGGAGATGGTAACAACCATGTAATACCACTTCTGGAATGATCTGGAAAACTTTTTATCACCAACATGTCCCAGGTATGGAAAAAGTCCTTCACACAGTAACCTCTCTTATGTTTTATGGGTTATCTATGTTATACAGGGAGGATTTCTCTCAGTGTCACATGTGCATTTACATTCCCCCAAATTCCCAAACAATATGCCATCTGGCAGTATCTAAACTCCTGCTGTTCCAAGGCAGAAAAAATAAATAATAATTTTATGTATTGCAGTGTGCGGTAAGCCTTTCTCATCCTCGGATGCTGTTAAGTTTCCATCTGTACCACAGTTGGGAAGTGTGTTGTGACAAGGTTCCTGGCTAAGGCTGTATTAAGAATTTTGGTAGTAAATAGTGCACAGAAACCTGAGGAAGAAAAGTAAGAAAAGAAAAAAATTAAAATTCAAATGCAATTTCTTTAAACACAGCAGTATTTAAAGCAAAGAACGAATCCCTTTTCCATTGAATAAAATTATGGTATAACATCCTCTCAAAAGTTAAGTCATAATGACTCTTCTGTGCACCTATAGCAAAGCATTATATTTTCATATGCTCATGAATGTGGAAAACAGAGATCTGGAAACTTTGACAATGGTAGCTGCCATCTCCATATGTATTTTTCTGCTCTGTATGGACTTGTTCAGTGCCTACTAAGATAAATGGAAGGATTCCTGTTGATTCCAGTGCTTTTGGATTCTTCTTCTATATGTCATTCAAGGGCTTATTTCATCATCATTCTGTTTCATCATCTGATATTCTTACTCTTTTGTATGAGTAGATAAAGAGATCCCTAAAATCAATGTTTCACCCCAGATGATGCAATTAGGTGATTCTTGCTTTTGTCTTATCACGTCCTTGAAATTACCATCTTCAGTGCAGTAGTGAGCAAAAAAAAAAATTTAAAAAAAATCATCTCTCTCTTTTGGTGAAAGAGGGAGATATTTTTACAAGTGGAAAAAAGAGATTTTCTTGCCCACATGTGGTCAGCTTACTGACTGTGAACCCAAATGATGTGAGGATGGTTTTTTAAGCATCTTCCCTCTGTTTGCTGTTCTAACCATTGTTTTCTTCGTTAGTTTAGTTTCATCTTAATAATTTGTTTTCTTTATTTTCTTTGCTATTACATTCTTGGCCATTAAAAAACCCTTTCCTTCCAAAAATTCTTTGCCCAATTTGTTTCCCATAACAACAACAATAATAGGAAAAATATACTCCTTTTAATAGCAATTTAAGGGCCAAAATCCATCCTTTGGTACTTATATGCAGTCACCCTTTCAGTGGGATTTGCCCTTACACTACTAAGGCTAAAAATCTGGCCTTATGCATCACAGCCCACCCCTCCACGTAACTACAACAAGCAACAGTAACAAAACAGAGTAAGACTTCATGGATGTTTTAAAACTGAAGGAATAATGTGGTTAATCATCTTGTAGTATTTGCATACCTGTCCTTCCTTCACACCCTCTTGTACTGTAGCCGATGGCTCCTTGCATCATGAGGCTTGGTCTAGCTAATACACTAAGTGGAAAAAAAATGTCTTTTTTGACTTCTTGACCTTTCATTATATCACAGATTTTGCTGTGGGAAAAAAAATTGTTCTAACACTAGTGTTCATTCAACCAGCTCCTGTGGGAAGGGCGCTGGTGCACTCACCCATCCCTAGAGCTGGTCACCTAAGAGTTATGGCACTCAGAAGGTCATCAGAGCATTGCTGGCTCCTCTGATGTGGTCAAAGGAGAGCTTGTGTGGCCATTGGGACAGACAAGTTGTGTTGAGGGTCATTGACTGTGAGAGTGGCTTTTTTAATTCCTAACCTCTTGGCCCAAGCACTATACATGCCCAAGAGTGCTGAGGGTATCCGGAGAGAAAGACAAGTCTTCATTAGTTGCCCATAACTTTATATGACATTAATGGTGAGCAAGAAGGTTCAGTAGTAGCTAGTGACAATGTCAAAGAAACCCTTCGGGCTGATTATCCTAGCTATTACTGCCCCTTTAAAAAAATCGGAAACCAAACAACAAAAACAATACATTATTAAAAGCTGGAAAAACTAATCTTTCAAATAAGGTGATCCAAAGCCACATATTAGGTAATACAGTAATAACATTAATTTTCACTTCTCTAGTTATTTCATGCCTATGTATTTTTTAAACATTAAGAGTGTTCAGTATGGATTCTGAGCTTAAATTTTCAAGGAGAATTTGCAGAAGACCTATTGGTTTTTACAGCCACTACCAAATTGAAAGCCTAAGAGCACATTGGTTTGTATTTTGATTTATTTGGAAGCAGGCTTAACTGAACTTACTGGCTGGAATCTAAATAAGTCTTGCTGGATTTCTGCTTTGCAGCTGCAGAAGCAGCTTTAGAGAGCTATTGCCCTCTGTAGATACTGTATACTGTCAGTATAATGTTCTCAAGAAAATAATTAAATAAGAAAAATAATTGTTGATAAATGCAGAAAATTGCAGTACCAATGTACTTTGCTGTAACTGCTCCCTGCTGTAATTTGAGACAATGGTCCCAGTGAAGTTTATGGGACAGCTCAAAAAAACACTCCTGTATGCAATGTTTTTCTTATTGTGCTGGAATTTACTCCTGGAAGTAATGTATAGGTAAAGTGATTTGTTTGGGGTTTTTTTCTTTCAAAATGTTATTATGTTTGTTGCTTAGGAATTGTTATAATTTTCTATTGGTTTATTTATTACAGAAAAAAAGAGACTGAACTGAGAGTGGAAAAATAATGATAATATTTCTTTCTTGCATAAGAAAAAGGTAAGATTTAGAAGATTATTTACCATAATACTGCAGGTACTTATTTATGGCATACTAATAACCATGAGGTAATTTGTTAAGTTCCCAAATACTGCCAGCTTTTGATTTAAGCTTACTCAGACCTTCACAGTTTTGGCTGCCTGAAAACCGATGATTTAAAATTCACAATCCTTTCCAATTAACTGAGACAATGAGTCCACTGTTTATGCCACTGTAGTAACCTGTTCCGCATTAGAGAAGAAAAGGTTACATTTCATTTTTAGCAGCATATTAGGCTTGTATATATTTCAGGTTCCTCAGTTTTGATTTATGCTATCTCCAGTTTGGGTTTATTGAAGGGAGAGTTCATTCTTTTTTTTTTTTTTTTTTTTTTCCTTCCCCTCCATTCCCTGGGAGCTATAAATGCCCCAGTTTTCCTGGGATTTTTTTTTTTGGTCCCAGGTACCCAGCTGTGAACGAAATAATGCTCCCCATCTGTGTTCATTGTTCGCATTGCTGGTGTCTGTGCAAGTCACCAGAGCTTTCCTAATAAGGTTCAGTTTGACCTTTCAGAAGTTCTCAAATGAAGAATCTAACTGCACTCGTCAGCCTCAAAAGAGATAGACTTCCCTGCCACTGCCCTTAAAAACAGCTGTAAGAAACAGTAAAGAATGACTGTTCCAAAACGAAAGCCAGCCCTCTGAGCTGTTCAAGAGTGCGCAAGCATTGGGCAACCAGGGTCTGGCTGTTCTTCCAGAAGGGTGGTGCACCAGATGGAGAGAGATCCTGGAGAAAGGGAGCAGACAGACTGACAGACAAAGAGACTTCACAACAGAGGAAGAGAAAGTCTAGAGAGATGCCCTTTTAACAGATGGGCTGACTTTCAGGCAGGAAAGCACTGTCTGGTGATTTTAGTGCCCACGTGTTCAAGGTGAGGGCTTCAAGCTGCACATGCTGAGTTCTGGTGTGTGGTGACTCCTGGTTCTCCTCCTTTTTTGTGACAGCTCTGGAACTGGTGTGGCAACACAGGGAGCCAAGTGAAAGAGCTGATCCATCTGAAAACTAATCTTGCTTGCTAGTTTGCTCTAATGGTTTTGTCCGGCATATTAGTCCTTGGACAGATTAGTTCTTTCACCTGCCTCTCCTCAGCCCCAGGAGTGTGTGTGCTGACACATGCAGGGGAGACTCGCTGCCAGGACGGTGGGGGAAGGTGGTGTCTCTTCTGTCAGAAGCTTGTGACTAGCTGAGGCTGAAACTACGGCTCATGTCAACAAAATATTTCCTGTGTTCATGAAAATAAATGAAGCACAGCTCTTTTTTTCTGCCAGGGAAACCTTCTCCTGACTGGAGTTGCCTGTGAGATCTGGAATCCTAATAATAGCTCAGTTCAGAAGCTGAGAAAGTAGATATTAACCCAGTTGGTTTTTATCAAAGGAAGAAGATGAGCAAGGAATTTAGATTAATAAAGTAGATACTGGTAGCTACCTTTCAGATGCCTAAAGACAAAATGGAATAGTTTGTGCTAATTTATATATGATTTCAATATTATCTCATTTTAGTAAATAACAAATGAACAATTATGAAAGCTAAGACAAGTATCTCCAAATCTGAAATTTCAATTAAAATATTACCAATATTCTCAGGAAATATCCTGACAAGTTATAGAACTTATTGATGGACATCTAGATATTTGACCTGTTCATTAGAATCTGGGTATATTAAGGCTCTAAGATTCAATTATTTTAACTATAGCAACAAGCTAACTTGCAAGCAAGGTCATTATACATGAATAAACTTGGTTCTGCAGAGTGATTCAGCAAAGTAAATAGGAATTAATAAGTTAAGTTTTGCAAACAAATTCTGAATCCAATATGAACTGATCTTGTGTTACAGCTGTGAGATTCCTAGTAGTTGTAAGTATTAATGTGTTCTCCCCTTTTTGCAGGTTTTGCCCATAGTAAATCCACTGAGCAAGACATACAGACTTCTTTCCAATGCTATGAAAATTAACCAAGGCACATTAACTTCAAGAAATTTTCAAAGGTACAAAAATAAAATGTGTATTCAGTAATTAATTAAACCAAATAAGCCATCAGCTTATGTGACATAGTTTAAGTATTATGTCAGGTCAATAATTAAGCTGTAGTAAATCTTCTGGAGGTTCTATTCTGCCAAACTTTAAAGGCTCAAGACTAACCCAAGGACCCTTCACATTTTAGGAAGCCAGTAAATGATTACACAGATAGCTTTTCAATCTGAAGTTTGCTACTATTAACTTTCTATTTTTTAAAACATCCAGGAATTCTATGTTTCGTGGTTATTGAATAATATCCTGTGAAAAAATGTATGCCTGTCTTGAGTTTCCAAAAAGTAATATTTAATACACTTCAGTTATGTCAAGATAAAAGTGCAGTTTTCATGCAGGGAAAGATATATATTAAGGGAAAAGTAATGGTTTGGAATTTTCCCTTGTTTATGTGAGCATGACAATTATGAAAAGTTGAACCTAATCTCACTGTATGCAGCTGGTCATGGTAAAGAAAAAGCATTATGCAAGCTGTCCTATGCGACTCTGCCAAAGCAATTCCAAAATACCTGTGGTAGTTATGTGCTTTCAAGGTCTGGCTGACTTTTAGGTGAAACTAGGAGCTCATAGCAAGTTGTGTGGTGACCTCTTGATGTGGGAATTATGGCAATAGACTGAGTATCAAATCATACATCTTAGCTTAACAAATAAAAATAAAAAGTCTCATGACAGAATACAGAGCAGGAAGTTTGAAGTGCTCTGAGATTCATTTTTTCCCTCAACTGTATTATTTTCTGTCACCTCATTTACATAAAGTATTTCTGGTTAAACAATTTGCAGATGCATGTGATTTAATAGCAGGTATATGTGTGGCAGAGGTAAATTTGGACTTAAGACATTACTAGCAGTGAAAGACAGCTGGTATACATCAAGTTTATTTCACATGCAAGTCTTTGTATGGAATTTTCTTGGAACCAGTTACTCTCTGACATGTTAGCTCATAGTTTATTTTAATTAACAAAATATCTAAATTTCCAGATCTTCAGATAATGTTTCATAATTACTAGAATTAACATAAGATTATTCAATCTGCTTTATTTTCCCTCCAGATGTGTAGCTGCATATTGGTCCCATATAAAGCACGTATTATTTTCTTGCATGCAGCATATCAGGATATCCAGGCTGTCCTATACCCGTGATCCAGTCATTAACTTAATTTCCATCTGAATTTTCTCTCCTAGCTTTATCTAAATTTTTACTACGTTTATCTATAGGTTTATCTATAATTTTCCTAGGTTGCTCTTGAAGAGGTTAACCAGACTAGGGCCAAGAAAATGAATGCCACAGATTTCCACAGAAGTGGAAGTTACGAAATAATATGATATAGATGAGTGCTCTTGATTTTGATTAAGAGAATGGATCAGATCATTATTTGCCATACCTTTCAGTCCTACTCAGTGAAATGACATGTGATCATTTTGGTCATGTTCCCAGTCTACCAAAGGCAGGAAGCCTAAATAATCTTAAGAAGGACGTTGTATTGGAAGAATTCCAAGCAATTTTTGCAGATCCAAAGGTTAATTTTTATTTTTTTTTAAATCTTGAACATTGTTTATCTAATGTGAAACTTTAGCGGTTCTCTCTTCATTGACTACATTATCTACTGTTCTAGAGAGATTTTACAAGTTTATAAACATACCTTTTCTCTACAGACTTAGGGTCATAGTATCTCATACGATGAACCTATAACTGTGAATGTACATAAATGTAATTCATACTTGTCAGTATTAGGAATGCCTTCAGAATATTTATTATGAAATAAAGTGTTATCACTTGCACCATGGATAAAGTACTTGGAAAGTTTCAAGAAAAATGTAAAGGCAACTTTTTGACCTGAAGCTTAAAAATCATGTCTCTTATGTATATAATCTATTAATGACACTCTCAGTGCAAAGACTTTCCTGGCACATTATCCACCGACATTCCAGGAGCCAACTTCAGTTAAGTTGAATACAGCTGAACCCTGAGGGTCAGATTTTTTAGAAATGTAGTTTCATTACTGCCCGCACATGTATCCCAGTTCCAGTTCCAAACATACATGTGGGGTTCCCAGTTTATTTTGGGGAAGTGTAAGAGCTTGAAAAACCCATTTCAGTTCATTTGAAATGAGTATGATCTTGAAAAGAGAGCTGGAGGGTCTTGCATGTTACAGGATTTAAGAGAGTGAGTCTGCATGAAGCCAAGAGTACTGGGCTGACCAGCGGTGTCTCCAAGAGAAACCTGGGTAGATGGTCAGATGGGTCCCACAGAATAACTCAGAAAAATCCCAGCAGTCAGTAGTTTGCTAGGAGAGGCTGGGAAGCTGAGAAACAGACACACAGAGCATTACAGGACATAACATTCTCTTGCAGTTCACTGCATCACCCTTCATTTTACTGTGTGCACACTGAGGGTACAGTCACTGGCCTATCAGCAGGCATACAGCAGAGCTACAGCCTTTTTGTAGGGTTCCTTTTTCTGTGCTGTGATATTTCATCGTTATTAGCTGTCTACACAGGATGCAGCCAAGTTGTGCTGAATCTGTGATCAGGCTGCTTTTCCCTAGCCAGGATCTTGTCAAGTGTCTTCATCTCCTTGTCTAGAGGCTTTTTCTTTCTCTCCTGCTAAAAGGTCACAAGGAAATACCTATCAAAAGTAGGGAAGTTCCGTAGGTAAAGTCCTCTAACACAGAGGTATATCTCTATTTTGCATGCATATACAAGTTAAGACATGCACCCACAGAAAGATTATCTGCCAACAAGCATGCCAAGAAGTTATTTGCTTCTGCATCCCCCCGAGTGATCTTTGCCATCAGTAACTTTAGCTCTCAGAGTAGTATATTCCACTTTTGCAAAGAAAGCTGATTCATTCTCAGCTCTTTTTTCTCTCATGTTGTAAAATTTCTCAGTTAGGAAAAGTGGATTATGTAGAAGTGGGATTATTAGCTGAAAGATAAGGGGGCGGGTGCTCCCCCTAAAGGCATTGGGGTAAACTATTTCTGTCTACAATAGTTATAGCTGATAAAATTAGGTATTAGAAGAATACACAAATTTGCCCCTTCATTTCCTCTCCGTTTTGTGACTTTCTTGCCTACATCACATTTCTGATCTGACCTGATAAACAAGTGCCTTTTCCGTTTGGTTTTCTTTCCCATCCCACTCTCACACATAAGCCTTTTCCATGTTTCTCTATATACACTGTTGATTAAGATCTAGAGGGAGTTTTTTGCAGACTGTCAATACAGTAGAAAGTCTGTGATCTCAGAGTTTTCCCTTTAGAAGCTGTGAAAATGAAGATTCCTGCCTTCACTTTTGGTATATCTGTAACTTACCACATGTCACTTAACTTGTTTGCCTTTGTGGCTGCTCATCCCTATTAAATTAGTTCACACCAGTAGAGCTGCAAAGAGAAAGGATGAGGTTTTTCTCCTTCGTTTCCTCCTGCTACTTAGTGGGAAGGGGTTCTCAGCTGCTGATTATGTTGCTTCATTGGTTTCCTTACTGGCGTGTTTCTCTGCACCGCATGCCTTAATGAGGAACAGGCGGTCAGCAGTTTGGGGGGTAGTGTGCCCAGGGTGTGCTCGGGAAAAGAGACACGGGAAGAGTAAAAGAGGTCCAAATAGCTTCCTTCCCAACCTGCACCAAAATGAAGGCAGGAACCTTTAAGTTTACTTGTAGGATTTCAAGATCAAGCTGTCAAATTGCTGGTCTCTGGAAGTATTTATGAACCTTTTCCTACATTTAGGTGGTGGTTTTTTTTCCTGTAAGAGCCAAGTCACTTCCTTCCTGTCCAGTATCAGTCATTACTTACTGGAGAAATATAACCATGCAAGTGCATCAAAATAAGACATGCATCGTCTGATAAAAATCCTTCTAATATTTCATATAAGAAATGTTTTTAAGGCGGATTTTGTAGAAGAATTGTATGTGTCATTATTTCCTGTACCCCTCCCAGATATTTCCCTTCAGATGAATGTTTAAGAACTGTGATTTTTTTTCAGCCATACACTTCTACTGCCAGTAACTTGATCCAGAAGTATCTCAATGTTTTTCTTGCAAAAATGCAAAGTAGACCTATAAAATCATTTGTATTTTAATTATTATAGAATCATAGTCATAGAAAAGTTCATCTATATCCAAATCCCCACCCTGGGCAGGGGCACCTTCCACTAGACCAGGTTGCTAAATGCCGCATCCAAGCTGGCCTTGAACTCTTCCAGGGATGGGGCGTCCACAGCTTCTCTGGGTGACCTGTGCTAGTGCCTCACTACCCTCATAGAGAAGAATTTCTTCCTAATGTCTAATCTAAATTGATCCTTTTGCCTTTTAAAGCCATTCCTCTTTGTCCAATCACTACATGTCCTTATAAAATGTCCCTCTCCTGCTCTTCAGTACTGAGAGGCTTCCCTAAGGTCTCCCTGGAGCATTTTCTTCTCCAGGTTAACAACTCCAACTGTCTCGGCCTGTCTTCAGGGGAGAGGTGCTCCAGCCCTCTCATTATCCTAATGGCCCTCCTGTGGATGTGCTTCAACAGTTCCATGTCCTTGTGTTGAGAACCCCAAGAGCTGGATGCAGCACTCCAAGTGGGGTCTCACGAGAGTGGAGTAGAGGGGTGAAATCACCTCCCTTGACCTGCTGGCCACTCTCTGATGCAGCCCAGGGTACCGCTGGCTTTCTGGGCTGTACGTGCACATTGCTGCCTTACCCTGAGCTTCTTGTCAACCAGCACCCCAAGTCTTTACCTCAGGGCTGCTCTAAATCCTTTCTCTTCCCAGCCCATATTTGTGCTTGACCCACATGTAGGACCTTGCACTTGGCCTTGTTGATCTTCGTGAGGTTCACATGGGAAGTGTATCACATGATATAGTCAGGGAAAGGAAGAAAAGAGTACTAGAAAGGAAACTCTTTTGTGACTTTACATATTAAGACCAAAATTAGAAAAGAAAATAGTTAAAGCAAAACCATGCAAATAGGCAGAGCTGCCTAATGTCACATAAGTGGTGACATAAAGTAATATTAAAACTGTAAATGCTTTTTGAGTGAGGTATATGGGTAAGCCTGACATTTCTTCACAGACGACTTTTTTGGACATCTAGAAAAAAATTATGTATCTGCAACTGCTTAAATCTACTTGCAGTGAGAAAAGTACTTGGACATATGTTTATATAAATATATGTGCTATTGACATAGCAATGAGGCATACTGACTCAGGGCCAAGAAACACTAATGGTAAAACTTTCCAGCATTTGTTGTTGCCTTGCAGTTTTACAGATATAAGACAACATTTCTTATTGTTGCCTTAAGTTGTAATCATTTTCCCTGCTGCCTCCTCAATCTGTTCCCAGAAAGAAGAAGAAAATGGCTCATTATCTGTGTCACATGTAGGCGGAGTAGGTTTGTGTCATGACATGCAACCAGATCAGGTACAAGTGAAGTGTAGGCTCTAACCTAAAGAAGATATTACTTCTGGGGAAGAATTCAACCATGTTTCACACTTTATTCCTTATGTGGAAGAAAAATTCAGAGGTTTCCAGCCAGTTTTGTAGTTCTTAATATACAGGAGTGTGTACAGAGGAGAGAGAGGTGTATGTACGAGACTCTCTAGGTAAAATATCATCCCCTTCTCAGATTCTTTGGTGCTACATTGCAGTGAGAAAACTGGTGCCCTAGTTAGTTGGCTAAGCGGGTATTTGGAGGAATCTAGTCCCACCTTCTTGCTCTGGGCAAGATTTCCTAAATGACAGTGCTACAGTCAATGACACAGGGAAAACATTGCTTCACCACCTCACAGGACAGATATGTTTAAGATTGCAAAGTGCTTGGGTAAATGCAGTAGTGGGATGCTCATAAATGCCACAGAGAAATCCCAGGCTTCATGACACAGCAGTTGTGTATCACACAGCGAGCATATTATTCTCCAGGAGCTGATCCTGGAAGCTGCAGGCCACGACAGTTCCCACTGAAGGCGTTCTCAGACCCCTCAGTGATCAGAGCTTCTATGGGATTTTGAAATACTGTGAGATGTAAGTTAAGATGACTAAGGCAATAAAATATAAACACTGATTAACAAAACAGGTCTTTATAGCCATTAATTGTATATTTATAAATAGCCAGAGACATGACTGAGTGATGATGTTCAACCATGCAACAAATTGAAAGCAAATAAAGATATGATGACACAGTAATTGTAACTGAAATGAAAACATTCTTCACCAGTGTTTTTAGATTCTTTTACACACATTAACTTTTTCTTTTAGGTAGTAGGCCTTCCCCACAACTCTTCATAGTTTAAATAGTACCAAATTAAACCATCATGTACATTGTGTGTTCCTGAGTATTTAAAACTCTGCATAACTATTTAAATAATCCAGAATAAATACCGTAAGACAACGAAAGTTTTTCTGTGAAAAGTTAGACTTTGAATTTCAGTTGTGATTTAGATAAATTCATAAATATCCCCATGGCGATGATGCCATGGAAGTGGTGAACTGTGTTTGCACAGCCTAATGCTTAGGTTACACTTAAAATTCCAGAAGGATTATATTTTGTCATGTTCAGAAAATAGTGGATGTATTTTATGCCTCAAAGTACTCATTAGGATCATGATGAATTTTTAACCTTATAAAAGAAGATATGTATTTTGAGAATATTTTGGGGTAGAAGGGGTGATTTTTATTTTTCCCCATGATTTCCCTTCTATTTAGTACCAACTACTATCATATCAACTTCAGAATGCATGGTCTGATTCTCAAGTGCATGGCAATTTTCTGCTGGGTCTCTGTTGAGACTTTTCTTCCAATCTGAATGTTGTATCACACACAACACAGGCTGGGATTAAAATAAAGAGAGGTTAAGGCGAAGCATGATGCTGAAATACAGCATTAACAAAGATCTAACTATTAACTCAGAGGATCTTAACTGGAATAGGCAATACAGCGATACTTACACAGGTGGAAAAAATGGTGGTAAGAGAGAGCTGAGGGGTCTGTCTCACTCCAGGAACATATCAAAGACAGAACAGCTCTACTGTTCTACTGACTTCTGAAAAATTTGTGATGATTTTCATTACTGTGCAACTCTGTCATATGACCAGTATCATAAGGGTCCCATGTCTTTCGTGGTTCATGGTGGTTACAGTGACCCCTTTAAAACTGTACAACTTCTGCAAGCAAGTTTACAAACATAACTTCTATCTTATAAATCCCTATTACTAAATGTGTATAGGCTACATTAGACACACTCCTGTAGAAAAAGTTTGCTGGCTCCAAACTTTAGATGCCCTATATAGAGTTACTAATTAGACTATCACCGTTATAACAGCTGAACATCTGTCTTTGGAGGACTTCTCTTCTGTTCTTGCTCTTGGATTAGTTCTAAATTTGCCGTTCACTAAGCAAATATTGCTGAATAAGAAATTATCACTTTGCAAGTTGAATTTTCATATAGCATAATAATTTATGTGCATTCTTGATCAGTATGTTGAATAGCAGCAAAATAGTTCTATGGATCAGTTTTAAAATGCAAACTTGAAATGAGTGCACCTTCTGTCTAAAAAACAGCATAAGAGATTTCTGGCTCTAATGTTTCACTGACTCTTTTTTTTCTTTTCGTACACATGTCCTTTCTGTAAGTATAAATAAAGTAAAACATTTTCAAGTAGCACTGTTACTTCACTACATAAAGAAAACAAGAGGAATCATTTCACCCATCATTGAAATGCAGCTTTTCAGTGATGTGTAATTTTATGGATGCTAGCAAACTAAACAAGGGGTTAGTGAGCAGTAGAATAATATATGCTGTTAAAACTGCAGAGAAAACTCAAAAACTGTTTTGATTAAGGGCAGTGTTTGACCTGCTTCAAGCTATAAAAGAAAATTTGTGATTCTCCAAAGTCTACAAGCCCTAGATTAATGTTAGTGTCAAACTGACTCTATGTTAAGCTCATTTGATGTACCTCTGGGCTATAAGATGTTACTTTGCCAGCAGCAAAGATCACATGTTTTCAGGTATTGACAGTGCAAGTAATGACAAGTTGTTTCTGTGTTTGAGTGGATCAGGGTCTTTTTAGCTTTCATTCAATGAATTCAGCAAAGTGTAGCCTCTGCCCAAGAGGGCCCTGTGCCTTTGAGCAAACAGCTGAGGGAATTATTAGACCTCCAGCTCTGAAATCTATGGCTTCATTTAGTTCAGACCTCCCAAAGGAATGTTTATGCCCTTAGCTAAATAGCAAACAATGATGAAGCTGACTTTACATAGGTAGAAAATTTCTTGATCAGAAAGAGAAAGAATCATTTATATATATAGTCCTAAGAACATTTAAAAAATATATATTTAGGTATGGTAGGTCTAACTAGACTTACAATTGCAGTTATAAAAAACAACAGCTTCTGTGCAACTTTGCAAGCACCAGTCTTAAGGAAGGAAGCCTGATCAAACAGCTGAAACTCAGGAGCCAAGCTGAAGTGCTGCTTTCCTGGCTCCTTCCTGGGTTGTTGAGTGACAAAATAAGTCGTATAACAATACCAAGATTTACACAATGTTGTGAGTCATCTCTAACAGGTAATCAGAAAATACATTAAGCCACTCAGATGGGAGCCTGAAACTTCCCAAACAGTCACAGAGTACACATGACTTCTGTGCTTTGGAGTGGTGAAGAGTGCTTTGAGAAAAGTTTTGTTCTCTAAGGCAAAAGACAATAAAGGGAGTTTAGGTTAGAATCTCTGGGAATAGAATTTGCTAAGT
Organism: Pachycephala philippinensis; assembly: GCA_013397055.1. Taxonomy (NCBI): domain Eukaryota; kingdom Metazoa; phylum Chordata; class Aves; order Passeriformes; genus Pachycephala; species Pachycephala philippinensis. Next base: position 537,999 of record VWZT01016776.1, read on the forward strand.
ATTATCTGACACCTACAGTCTGTGGGGTACGTTCTTTTCCTCCCAGCATGAGATCTAAGCAAGGGGAAATGATAACAGCTTATAGTGGATGACAAGGGGATGGATACCCCAGATAGCTGTCTCTGTGACAAACACAGATACAGTCAGTCTTCTCTGAGAAACAGATGCTTGGAACCTGAAGTCATGTCCTCAGTCGCAGAGCTTGCTCTTAGACTCTACATTATCCCAAAATTTTCATTTGAAAAGAAGCAGAAATGTCTCTAGAATGCCAGCAGCCCATCACCACATCAAGTGATATAACCTGCAGAACTAAGCCCCCCTCCTCCTCCTCCCCAGCATATGGATCTTGCCTTGACCAGCTTTCCTAGGAGAGGTGTATTTAACCTTTTGTCACAATTGCCTTGTGACTGAGGAACACTCCTGGGACTGGAGCTGGAGCTCCAGATGTCATCATGAAGAGGAGCCCTTGAAATTCAGACTTCCAGTTTCTGCTGGATCCCCAGCATCCCATGAATTTTCCATGAACAATGTGTGCCTCACAAATTGGACTCCTTTGGAGAATTATGCCTGTTTTGCATCTCCCAAACAGCTTTAGCTAAAAGGCAGGATCTCAAGCAATTAGTGCAACACAGACAGGGTGACAACTGAGCAGACCCAGAAGCCCAGCATTAGGTCTCCAAAGAACTTGAGGTATCTTAAGCTGTGCAGCACGATAGGTATGGATTATTTTAATTGGTCTTGTGAAGTTAAGCCCCTAAGTTTCTCTGAAAGGGCACTGATGTGATTTGTTGCATACTTGCTGAAAAGCACATTGATTCTTGCTATAGTGACCCAAGTACTGACAGAGATTGTTAATTTGTTTGTATATGTGTCACAGTTCCTAGAAGTGCCTGTACAAGGGTTTAACTGAACCTGATTAACTTAATCAGCACAGACTTGTACATGGACATGCCTTTCTCACATCTGTGCCATTTGTTTCACTGCCTCTTTTCTCTCTTTCCTTTAGTCACATTTTTTCTTAACGAAGTTTCCATAACTGTAAACACTTCACCAAGTCTTTTCCTTTTTAATCTCTTCCTAGTTGCATTTTTATCCCTGTAGAAAGTTGCAGAAGGTCTAAAACTGGCAAAAAGAAATATAAGTGGCAAAAAGAAATATAAGTAGCAAAAAGATGAGACTAAATACAACCTGAAAATGCAATATAGTTTGCCCCCAAGATTTTCATAGCAAAATTTGGGATCTGGACATCTTCCTGAGCCTGCTTAGCACAGCTGAGCAGAGAAAGGGGAACAGAGCACCATCGAGCACATTGATATATTAGGCTTCAGGAGAAAGTGAAAAAATATTAGAGGACAAAACTGACCATGCCTTCTCTCACAGTAGCATTGGGTACTCAGGCATAACTTCTCCAAAGCATAAGGAAAAGCAGTAAATAAATATTTTTCGTACTGCAAGTGTAGTCTTATGTCAGTGTCAGTCTTCCAAAGGCAACAGCATTTTATTTGCTTGTATTGATAAAATTCAGAGTTACAATTTTTGCTTCTGAATACAAGCCTGCATTTTTCATCCCAACTGCAGATTGCAAGACACTGATATGTTTTCTCTCCCATTTATGAGAAAATAAGTGTACTAAGTTTTAAATGCATGCATAAGAAAGGAACATGATACATGTAAGTGTGTGTGCACCTGTAAGTAGATGTAGATGAAGACATAGGTGTAACTTCTAGCCTTGTTTTGTAGTGGTGATCACTGCTTCCCCAGACACAAGCTGGGAAATCATGAAAATTTATGAAACTGTCCCCAGTGTGACTATTTAACCCTCTTCCTCTTCCTCTGTAACTTTTGTACTTGTACAATAGTTGTACCTTTGCATACAACTTGAAGGAGCATCACCAGGGAAATTTATTTCATGTATATGCAGTAGTTGAGTATATCCTAAAACTTTTAAATTTGTGCTTTTCAGTATCTTTTCAGTAAAAAGGGTAGGGCAATAGCTCAAAAAATGAGACCAATTACCTCATCTACTGGGCTGGATCAAGGTGCTAGGGTGTGAATATCTGGACTCCCATTACAGGCAATAGCATTTGAGTCAATACAGCCAGTGGAGCTTGGAGAGCTGCACCTGGACAGTCAAATAGTTTCCAGGTTCCCCTAACTGTCCTGGCTAGATTGCCCACTGACTGTCACCAGAGCTTAAACACCTACCAACATTTTGAGAATTAAATCTTGATGTCTGAGGTGTAGAGGTGAATCCCACCCGGTGAAATCATTTAAGTAGATGCAGATGTATGTGTGAAGTAGACAGTGATTGAATTAAAACTATTGTGATTTTAACGTGAATGAATTCCTATTCTGTTACGTGGCCGTCAGGTGTAATTTAAATCCAGTGTATGGTTAGCTTACTTTTATTTACCTATTGCAGGAAGGATATATATGCTGTATTTGTGAGGCAAGTAACTCTAGGTTATTTTTTCATGCTTACGATATTCAGGGAGGTCAGTAAGCATTTAGTAATGCTAACTCCCATTAAGCATTATATAAGTCAATTACACTTACTCATTTCCAATGAAAATATTAAAACCAGAAGTTAGAGAGCCAGTCCTGTAGAGTTTTAACAATTCCAAATAATGATTAGTACCATAAAGTAAGAACACTCAGAAGTTGTTTAGAACTAAGTACTATGGAGGCCTCAGAGCCATGTTCATGCCACAAGAGAGGCTCAGCCCAAGACCTATGGAGCACTGACAAGTGGTCAAAACAGACCTGAAGTGATTCATAGATTTTTGTGCTTGATCCCATGCATGAAGGTGAATCTGACTCTCTGACCTTCCTTTAAATAACAAGATTCAGTCTTGTTTTTCTGTGCAAAACAAGTTGCTGACAGCCCAGAAAAAGAAGGGGTTGAATTTCTTTTCGGCTCAGAGCTCTTAAATTTTTCTGTCTCAGCATTGCCTCACTAGGTATGTCGGTTGTGCACCCCTTCAGAAGCAGGATACAGTCAGCACTTAATTATCCATGTGTTGCAGATTATTCATGCCACAGATACCAGCTGAAGCAGAGAGCTGCATGAATGTTTCTAAAGTCCTTCCAGGAGCATCTCAACTCTGTAATCAGTACAGCTGCTTTTGCGTTACACAGAGCTGGAGATAATAAGCCCGTATAAATCTTATCTGGCTCCATAGTAAACCAGGTCCCTGGGAAACACAGACTGGGGATGTTGGCCTGTATCCAGCTGGGGTTTATTAATTTTGGCTCAATGCTGCTCTGCCAAACCCATAGTGGAGCTGGCTTTGGTGGCAATACACCTGACAGGTGACAAGGGGTGGAGGGAGTGAAGCAATTGCTTCTGAACCACAGTCCATTTTTCCAGAAGAGGAGTTGCATGGACTTGTGTTCAATCAGAAAAGTCAATTCTAGATAGCTATAGATTGAGGGGACTTTAGTGCTTATTTAGTTTTAGTAGGATAGATGTTCTTAGGCTGACAACAGGTAATCCATTTTAAAGATGTCTATTCATCTTTAAAATGTACTTCACGTCAGGAGACTTCAGTGCGTCAATCCTAGGCTGACACTGTGACCTGGACTGCTCTTGAAAGTTTCTGGCATGAAATAGCACTCCAGCACTAATTTTTCAGGTTCTCCAAACTTTTAACATTCATTCATATGTAGTTTCTTCATATGACAGTGGGACACATATGTTCTAGAGTAAACTTGAAAGCCTAGCCTCAGACAGATTAAAGTCTTAGTGGTTTATGGTGGCTGTGAAAGTTGCTTATTTAAAGCATGATCTTTCCATATCTGATGGAGACACTTCCAATAAAGTTATTCTTAGAGGCCCTTGATTTTATTTTGTCAACAGCAAAGAATTCTGGATAATAAACTTTTGGATCATTCAGTAAGCTTCTTTATGACTCTATATTAATTTCTATATTTTTAATTTTCCCTTCAAAAGTCCTGTTTCAAGTAGTGGCAGTTCTAAAACTGTAATGTCAGTTTGTGTATAAATGACACCACAAACCTCAAATATTCTGTTAGACATGGACAAGACTGTGACATAACTAAAGAAAATGTAACAAGAAAAATAGCTTAATTGTGCTGAAGAAAAAGTTTCTATGGCTGCAAATATTTTTGATTTCTATAGCAACTTATCATCAAGAACTTTCTAAAAATATGAATTAAACTAGCCTCACAATTTGAAAGGTCAATAAGAGTTATATTGGGATGGTCCTGTTTATCACTGGAGTACAGTCTGATCCATTTGTGATTGATATTTGACAAAATACAAAGCTGTTGACCCAGATGGTAACAATCACATACAGAAAGTATTTCTAGATTGTAACTGTAGTCAAGATTTTGATCCAAACTTCCTAGGATTTAATGTAAGCAGTGGCAGAATTAAGACACTGCTTAAACTGAGAAGGGAATTACTGTCAGTATTGTCTGTTAAATGCATTGGGAACTGCCATAAATATAGGTAGTTCCAACCATGCCTTGCTAATTGCCTGGGCAAGTCCCTCAATCTTTTCTTATCAAAACAAGGACCAAAGACACACCATGTGGAACAGATTCTGAAATCTTTGTGGAGCCGGAAAAATCTGTTGTCTGTGACCCCAGAGAAAACCTCACATTTGGTAAGACTTCAGTTTGATTGTATTTCTTTGAGCCTTTCTGCTAACAAGTGTTTAATTATTTGAACTATGTCAATAATTGCCCAAGTTTGCCTACATGAGCTAAGTCATTTAAGAAATTACTTAGGAAAGTAATGAATTTGATGAGAGTATAAGTTAAGCTAATTAATCATCAGTTAGTCATGGCCTTGTGTCTAGACAAGCAGCAGTCTTGCAATATGCAGTACCTGGGGCCAACAAGTGAAAATACTGTATTTCACATGAAGCTTTTATTTCGCTGTGATTGTGGTAGTGTATAGACACACTATAACTTGATTAAAATGCAAAACCCAATGTACTTAGTACAACATTTGCTCTTACAGTGATGTAATCCAGATACTGTATTCTTCAATTGAATTTCCTCAGCCTGCTGGAAAAAGAAAGCCTCTTTCATAAAAACACATCTTTTCCTAAAGCTTCCCTAAAGAAATTTTGAGTGGATGTATGTGACAAGCAAACTAATCTGTCTTCAAGTTGTCTGTGTTGCAGAACTGTAATTCAGGAAAACAGATAATCTCTTGGGTACAATGCTCAGAACCATTTCTTTGTAGATGAAATTCAGTGCTTATCACACCAGCTAGAGCAGCTTTTGTTAGTGCATCCTTTTCTGTCCTGTAACTCTCCTGGAGCTGAATATTCTGAAGCAGCTTCAGAGCCACAATGTGTTTCTAACAACTCATAGCCACACATGACACAGTGCTGCAGCCGAACATTGATGGGACAAGAGTTTTTATATCCATAGTGGATTTTTATCCAAGAGGAGTAATGTCGCTGTTTTATTAGCAGAAACTTTTTAAAAAGGCCTTTGTGGTTTCAGCATTTTCAACTTTAAGGATCTAAGTTAAGGGCAGTTGAGCATATTTAGCTTTCACATGACAGACCTGTGGTGTGTCCCTTGTCTCTCACCAATGGTTTCCTACCTGGAAAGCACCTTGCAGCTCACATGAGTGAACTTTAAGTCCATTGGAGTGAAACTCTTTTCTGCTGCTTCTCCAGCTTCTTTCTACTGTGTTTGTCAAATCTGTCCGAATTGTACCAAAGTTAGCAGGGCTGAAACCAGAGCAGTAACTAGGAATTAAGAAGTTGATAATACCAGCGTGGCCAAATGTACCAGTCATAAAACAAAACAGTAAAATTTCACTGCTCGAATGAAATCTTGCTTGCTATCCTATACCAATTCCTTTATTGTACATACTCAGTGGAAGATCAAACAAATGTCTCTTTTTTAGGGGATGATTTAGTTCATTTATACCATAGCCATAGGCAAAATTCCTCAGCACACTATATTTTGCTGTGAAAATATTCATGTTCTGAAGTAAAGTTCAAATGTTTAGTCACTTTAGATGTTTGAACAAACCAACTGTTTAACATTTCATGTCACTTTTAACAAAGTCCATTTTATATACATAAATGCTCCTAGCTAATTCTTGAGTTTACTTTGCTAGGCCAACTGCACTGAACCCTTGAATATCCAAGGAGTAGGTGCAGTAATATGAAAGTACAGTAAAGACACACTGCTAAGTAAATTAATTGTAGAGGAGGCCCTGCATTAGCAAGGTGTCCAAGGACCGTAAGGCAATTATGTGATGTAAAGCTGTAGTAGCAATACCATTATTCCCAGGCTTGCCAGCACACAGTAAAACAGCAGCTTTCTTCTGTCTGGGAGAAGGAACAATTCTTCTGCCTGTTTCCAACTACTCCCCTTCTTCTCTATCACAATGAGTACAAGGACAGCATCCTCACCAAAACAGTTTCATGAAGAGGGAACTCTCTTGTGCAGGAGGTATATACCAGCTCATATGTTGATAAGATGGCTGCAACACAGAGAAGGGCTGAAATTTCAGGCTCATATGGTTCTGTGGCTTCTTGAGTGCCTTCCCACTCTCTTAGGTGTGAGATTAGTTTATTGTAAAGAAAAGAAACATGGAATTAAAACCTTATAATTCTATCAAAGTGAAAACCATGCTTCAGAAACATACAGATGGTTTGGCTTGGTACATACGAGTGCTCCCTCTGATCCTCCATCATTAAAGGAGGCACTGAGGAGCATGGATTAAACTGTTAACTTAAATCAATTAACTAATTACATTAAAGAAGTTGGATAAAATTATTCAGATTTGCTTGACAATATCTTGAAAGCAAATTCCCTGCACAGCTTCACATATAAAGTAGGAATTACTTAATGCGACTTGACTGGAGGATTTGTACAAAGAATCAGAGGCAGAAACAGTAGTCAGAAAGAAATGATATTTCAAACAAAGTGCAGCAGTATTCCATGACAGTTTTGTTGATTGATTATTTTTTAATTTATTTTTATTATTTTTTTAAGCACTGAATGATACTTTGTTTTAGTGGCAGTAAGCTGCCCAAGCTAGCAGGCTACGTGACACTGAAGTCATGTTTTGATTAACATCAAGATTCCTACATGCCTAAATCAATTCATTGTGCAAACATGCGAGAGTCTAAAAGAGTAATACTCAGAATTAATGACATTTGGTCACTCATTCTCCAGTGAGGTTGAACACAGATGAATGTGGTGCCTTTCCCATTGTGTGTCATCAGATCTGTCTTCCTCAGTCCTGAAGAAAGCACATTTTTAGCACTGCCAGCTCACTCTCCTTTATCACACATCTCATTTTCTGGCATCATATGATTCTAGGAAAACTGATCTCTCATTTGGAAGAAAGAAATAAACGTATTTTAGTACCTAGGATTGCCAAAAATACTTTCAAAATGCACAATCATAGAGGCTAGGAAGCCAAAAGATAAATAACATGAACACAGAATTTATTATTTTTCTTAAGAATGTTATTTTGAAAACAGTTCCTTGATTTATCTTGGGCATTTGACTGACACCTTTTTTATTTAACACTTGCTGTTGGCAGGAGTAGAGTCTTCATTTCTCAGTGGTTCTTCTGATTTCTGCTGTGCAGTAAATTGAACATCTTTGTCATTTTCATCCGCATGGACCATCTTCTTTCTTTAATGCTACTGTTGCTATTGAAGTAAGCAAAAGTGTTGCAAATAATTTCAGAACAGACCTTAACAAAAATATATTTTGGGAAATCGAAGCAGAGTCCTTCAGACTGTTTCAGACTGGACCTCATGTGCAGCACGGTTAAATCATTATTATTCTTTTATTCCCTCTGTATAAATATAACAGCAGTATAAAAATCTTTTTGATGTCTAGGATAGTGTATGGCATCACAGGAAAACTAAGGAGGTCTTCTAAGCTGATTAAATAAAACCAACAAGAGTCACAGGAGGGAAGGGAGGAGGGAAAACACTTGCTCGCCTGATCTGAGATGTTTGCAAAAGCTGCAGCAATTCTCCGCCAGTTAAGGATTGAAGTTTCCCTGGTGGACTGATGACCTTTGATGTGATAATTGCTGGTTTTCCTGAAACTCCCAAAAGAGAGCGTGTATAGTAGGGTTAGAAGGAAAAGGGATAAATATTAATGAAGCATTGGATTTTCATTCAAAAACAGCAGGAGCCAAGCAGTTAAACGCTCCTTTTCATCCCATGAATCAGGATAGAAACTAAGATCCCTATAATATTTGCCACACAACTTACAAACCTTCATGTCTGAGTAATTTTACAGTGTCATGTGTCTCTGTGGGTACAAGCTTATTATGTTGTTGAAAAGATCATTAATTATCTGAGAATTTCCTTTTTTTAAATTGTCATATAAAATTAAATTTTAATTTTTTGAAGTATTAAGTTTTTGCCTCCAACATAACACATACATAAGTGTCAGGGTATTAATTTTCCATTACAGTGACCTTAGAAGTTTTATTCTTCAGGTAAGGCTGGAGAAAGTGCCTCAGGACAGGAAAATGGTGAAAGTATTATCCTTCTTTTATTGTGGTTCACATGAAAGTTTTTATCCTTTACCTGAATCCAAGTGGATCCTAAGTTACTACTTTTCAGCATCCATTTGCACACAATTTGCTGTCATGTGCTTGATCATAGATAATAACAGGTATATGTGCTATAGTTAGCATGCAGTTTGCTTGCTCTCTCACAAGCTGGGTGAAGAGAAAAATGTTTTCAGAGGAAAAAGGGACGCTATAGCCCATTGCTTACCACAACAACTTATTCTAGTTGTTTGGGGTTTTTTGTTTTTTGGTTTTTTTTGGGTTTTTTTTTTTGTAACAGAGGTAAAGTGTTTTATTTTTCTGGTGAAGTTACTTTCCTCTGGAGCTAGCTGTTGCTTTAGTTAGTAGGTGAAAAGTTACTTAGAGTTTGCCAAAAGGCTTACAATCTCCAGTCAGATGTTAATTTGCATGTCTGTCATGGCTTGGAAAAGATTGAGTATTAGCCTTTCCTCTAGCATGTCACTCATGTTGTGCTGTTATCTCGAAGTATTTTAAAGACAAATAAAATTGAGATTTTCAGACTGATTAGCTGGTGTGACTGCAAAGGCATTTTTGCATTGAAGAAATGTCTTTGTTACAGCAGCCATCATATCTGACCTGCTCCCTAGGTCAATAAAGATGAAGGGCTCTTGGTCTGTTGCAGAAGAAACTCATTGTGACTCATGACTGGCCCTGCTTTCATATGCATACACTTACTCCCAGCCTAGCAACATGCACCTTCTCTCCAAATGATTAATATAGCATCAAATGAGACATACTGTTTCTCTGGAAAACATCCTTGTAAAGCTGGCTGAAATGGGAGGTTAAATATCAAAGGGCTAACACAAAGAAAGGGACTGATCAAACAACTAGACTATTCTGTGATTTACATGGGTTATTTTGCTGATGATTAGGTAAAGAAAAACCTGCTGAGATGAAGAGTAAGCAATTACATATTGAGGAAACTCTCATACTTATTACCTTATTAGTAGTATTCATAGACTGAGAGACCCTCCACAGGGTGATCCCTTGCTAATTCCTTATCGACAACAGCTTTGATGTGCTTACATTATGTGATTTTCTTGGAGGAATGGAAAAGGCAGGAATTATTCACTGAATACATAACCACCTAGCATCAGAGGAAAATTGCAGAATTCGGGAAACCTTTGTAAATAAAGAAGGCTGCATTTTTACTAATGCATGTATACCATCTTCAGCTGTCAATGTTGTTTCCTAGAAGGCTGGTTAATAAAAAGAATAAGAAAAGTAAGAAAAATCATAACCACAGGTTAGTTCAAGACAGAATAATTCCTGAACTGAGAGGGAGACACTTCACTGTCAGCACAGATGACAACATCAGTAGTAGCTGGCTGCGGAAGTGGAGAAAACTTCAGTTACTTGACCACAAAAGTTTCCTTTTACTGAAGTTTTGGTGTGTTGCATGTACAGAAAAGACTTGGAAAAATGATACCTATCAAACATTTTCACTAGAATAGCCATTCCTGGTTCTTCCCATCTGAGGTACGACTTTCTTTATGGTAAAAAACCTTACCTCTATGTTGACAGTCATTTTAACCTTCTTTCCTGCTCTGGGGCAGGGGAAAAGTGCTTGAGAAAAATTAGGTTCAGATGTCAGTTGATATTGTTAAGTAGACTCAAACACAATGGTGGAATGGAAGACGACATCTTACCTGTGTCTGTGCCAGTAACGAACCAAAAAACCCAGCAGACGGTGACTACTGTTCAAATGCCAGCGTTTCTCCTTAAGGCACAAGCGTGTCGTGAGGACTTTTCTCTGTGGCAGCATGTAGTCTAGGGACCTGTGAACAAAGTACCTAAGCAATACCAATAACCTGGCTATGGGATCAGCAAATTCATCTGGCATAACTGTGCTAACTTACAGTTGTTCAAGATGTGCTGCATTTACTGCAATAGGTGACATGCTCAGTTAACATGCTGCATCTACCAAGATAGCCCACAACACAGCAGCAAGCATATTTTAGTCCTCACTGTTATTGTCATTACTGAAATCTGAATGCCCTGTAGATCATTCAATTTAAATTCCCCTTCTCTTCAAAGAGAGTGTCGAGAATTTAAATGTAGAAGGTCTGATGGCTGCATACTTATACATGGCAGAGAACCATAACGCAGGTGAAGATTGTAAAATAAACTTGTCTGAAAATTTTGTATTAATAGATAGGTAAATATCAGTAAGTCTTTTCAAGTTCCCTTACTTAGCTCCTAAGGTAGCGCACACCCTACATTACTGAAGAAATAGTGTGTCATGATTTGACCCCTGCCAGTTACTAAGCCCCATGGAGCTGCTTGCTCATTCCCACCCATCAGAATGGGAGAGAGAATAGGAACAGTAAAAGGGAGAAAAGCTGTGGTTTGAGATAAAGAGAGTTAATGAATCTCTGAAGGAGGATAGCAATACTACTACCACTCATACCAATAGAATTAGAATACACAAAACAAGTGATGGACAATGCAATTGCTCACCACTTAATGAACAATATCCAGCCAGTTCCCAAGCAGCCACTTCCAGCCAGCTTCCCCCTCAGTTTATATGCTGAGCATAATGCCATATGTTATGGAATATCCCTTTGATCAGCTGGGGTCAGCTGTCCAGGCTGTGTCCCCTCCCAACTTCTTGTGCCCCTCCAGCCTTCTCACTGTCTTCAGCACGAGAAGCTGAAAAGCCCCTGACTTAGTATAAACATTGCTTAGCAACAACTGAAAACATGCAGTGTGCTCTCAACGTTGTTCTGGTACTAATCCCAAAACATAACACTACACCAGCTACTAGGAAGAAAACTAACTCTATCCCAGAGGAAACCAAGACACACACTCTGTCTCATATTACTACAGTGTAGAGCAGTAAGTGAAATTACGATTTTACTTTGAACATTGACTCAAATATGGCATTGTCAGCTTATCATTTCTCTTAATAATTTCTGAATAGTGTGTGATCATTTTACAAGTAAAGAGATGAATTAAGTGTAAGACAGTATTAGCTCAAATGAAAGGTTGATGAATGGGAGTTCAGGAATACATCTTCAAGGAGTCTTACCTGAATGATCATCAAGGATCCAAGTTCATGGTCCAGTCTATCTTGACATGTCATCATCCATAATAGATTAATGAATGGTGTTGGTTTTGGAAAGTCTGTCTGGTATAACATCCTCAGTCATAATATCATTGGGTTTTAAGGCAGGCCTTGTACTTATGACTCCTGTAATTTAATATTATGGGGATATATGAGCTGCACTATGTCTTTCATTAAGGGTAGAGATGGCCAAAGGATGACAGTTTAGCTTTCAAGGATTCAGATTTTTTCATTTCACACTGCAATGGAAACAAAAGACTTCCAGTGTTTTTTTGGTGTTTTTTTTCATTCCATAGCATGTAATTGTATTGAAATTTATTTTCAGATTAAAAAGTTAAGCTTTTCCATCTGAGTCTCACATTTGGGAGTAAGCAGAAAGCTTAGTCTGGAGTCAGAGTAGTCAAGCGGATCCTTCTTCATTTTAGTTTCAGTGATATTTCGTTGATACCAGTGATAATCGATTAACTAATTCTCTCCATGGTGAATCAAGGAACTTGTATGAAAGACATTATGTAAGAAAACATGAAAAAATACTGGAAGTGTTATATTCCATATATCATTTACAAACAGAGAATGACAGACTAAAAATTTGTCCAAAAGTCCTATTCAACAGGATATTTCCATAACAGATGGCATGAGGAGTAGTTTTTTAAGCCTTAGGCAGGTATTAGATGCTAACTTGTGACATTCATCATGCAGTCTAGGAGATCCATCTGATTCACACCAGTCAATCAGCTGCCTTGGTTTTAAGCAATTTCACGCTAAAAAGAAAATGTATTAGCAATAGCTCTTTGCTATTTGCTTACGGTTATTTGCTTCCTAAAATTGCCTTCCCACTGTGTCCTCACCTGTAAGCTAAAACCTCTTATCAGTCAACTGTTAACAATGGATATATATTTTGCATAGTTGCTAAACTGAATGTTAAACCATAGAAGATAGGATAATTTATAATAAGTAGGCTCCTCTTTATCATGCTGTTAAAGGTGATTTGTGACGTTTTACTGTATCACAGGTCTTGGTTGTTGTTCACACCATTGCACACACACTAGCTAATTCTATGGTTTTATCTGTCACAATTTCCTGATGAAATGTACTTGCCCGCTACAACTTTTAGGGCAACTTTCCTGCAGTTAGACAATGGTTTTGATTCTCATTCAGCTGGATAGATCCTTGTTCAGTCACTTACAGCTGATCCTGTTGCTGCCTGTGTGTGTCACGGCTGTGAGGCATCACTGGCTCTCCCTGCCCCTGCCCACCCCCCAGGGCCTTCACCTCCCTGCCTATGGCCCAGGACCCCCTTTCAGCCTTCCAGGGCTCCCCACATCTGCCCACACTATAGGACTCCATTTCAGCCCCCTAGGCTCCTCCCAGCACTGCCAGGCATTTCCCAGCCTGGCCTGTGCATGTCCCCACCCCCATCCCTCATCCTCATCCCCATGCCCTGCTGCCGGCTGTGGGCTGGGATGGGATGGGACAGGCTGCCAGACCCTGCCTGGCTGCTCCTGGCCATGGCCCTCAGGGGCCACACCGTGTCCTGAAAATGTGCTCATAGGTGTTACTGGAAACACAGGAGGATTTCATTTGCAGATACATAAAAATTACATTAGCAGGTGTAGGAAACAGATGCCAACGCTCAAGACATTTTGTCGTATCTCTTTCCCAGCTCTACTCCGTGAAAAGCGGAATATGTAACTCAATATTGTAATAAAGGCCTAGTTTTGGTAAAGAAAATCATGTGAGGAAATGTGCAAGAGTTTAACAAATCATTGCAATGTTAACATAAATGCCTCTGACAGAGGTCAACAGAGCTTTTTAAGTGTAGGAGATAATGGAAGCATAAGCTGGTGCCATACGATACTTTAGCACAATGAATTTTTCATTTCAGATTCTTTCTCGTCCTTCATACCCTGAAATGTTCGGTATATTTTTGACCAAATTTAAGCATGTCTATAATCTGACCGTATTATACCAGGCTGGGGAAAAGATAAGGTTTTAGGAGCTTTCAATAAAAAATGGAGAAACAAGAAGTTGGGGTAACGCAAGCAGGGGACTAAGTGGTGGGTTATGCTCTGTGCTCTGTGCTCTGTGGGTGCTGTCATCCACATCCTGAAAGTTGGGAGGGGATTTAAGGTGTGTCATCTGTTCAAAACCACCCTGCTTTTAAAGGAGATGCTAAGGAGAGCCATGACTTTTATAGAAACACATTATAAACTTGAATAAAAGAACAAACATATGAAGATGTTGTATTATCAGGACATCCTCCTTTCTGTAATGTGGAAGTCTTTTGCAGTGCCTGTCTGCATATCATCACCACCACAGTAAGTGGTTTTCCCAAACAGTGTCAATGCTTTTCTTTATGTGCAAATTACAGTCTCCAGATATGCATCGGGACACTAAACACGATTACAGAGTATTTTCAGTCTGGAAATTTTTCTGTTTTAATGTTCAGTGCTGAATTTTTCTGCCACAAAGGAAAATGTTTGTGCAGAAAACAGTGGGGATTATGCCATGGCCTCCTTGTAGACTTCTTCTGAAACTTCTGTCCAAGAGGCATTGTTTACTCTTCACTGTAAGCCATGGAAAGCACCTTTAATTTTGGAGGGAAGTTGTTTGGAGTCTGTGTTAATCTAAGAAACCTGTGACCCTCAGTCTCAGATTATCTACTTAGACGTTATGGTCAGAGCTTGCCTCCATGAGTAACCTGTACTTTTGGGAAGATTCTTTGAGAACAAATGCAAGTTAATAACTTCAATTCTAGGGTAGAAAATCTGTGGGAAACACATTAATCATTATGTGGTTAATAGATCATAATAATGTGTCAAGAATAACACATTTTTTGATAAATTTTAAGATATTGAAATATAAAAAGGATTTGTAAAATTTAATGCGTGTAGAGCTGGCTATGATTTGACTTCTTTTCTAGGAGACGTTTCCTATAAAACTGCTTTATTGTAGTTATGAATTTTCCATCAAAATTTCTTAATCTAGAAATAAACACATTTTTCAAATGCAATGCAATAGAGACTTTGGAAAATTATCATGATTCACCATCTGCAGCCTTGTGTTTAGAGTTTTGCAGTCTTCTAAGAAATGAATAAGCAGCCCAAATGATATTTTAAGGAACAATTGGAACTTGTCGACAGTGTTAAAAATTGAAATTCCGTACTTTAAAGCAGTAACTGTTTCACATAGTGAGACAGAGGATGTAGCATTTTAGCTGCCTTCATTTACGCTTTAAAATCAGTCATATGGGACACAAGGGGTCCCTCTGGAAAACTATTCGTTTAACTCAATAAATTACTCATTTTTGCTTGTTTATTTTAAAGGACAACATACACAGGAACGTATTCATGGCAGATGAATTAGCTCCTGTATTATGAGCGTGCAGTGTGGTTAGTGTGAAACATTTACACCACCCAGCTCATCAGAAACCAGTGAGATCATTTGTTTCATTCCAACTGTGCTCTTTGCGTTTACATGGGGCTTGAGTATTTCAAACCTCTCTTTACTCTTACATAAAGTTGTACTTTTTTTCCAAGTCCCAACTGCTTTAATTTTTTTATTAAGAAGAGAAAAAAAACCCAAAAATATTTTTTAAATAAGGTTTAATTTCTGTTGAAGAAATGACCACTGAAATAATTGGAATACTTCTTCCCATTTCAAAGGACAAGGATAAAACCTGAAATTTTGGCTAGTTCCTTTGACTGAGAAACAAAATTTAGCCTTTAGCATTTAAGAATTTTAAATAGGGGGACAAATATCAGGAATTTTTTATAAACTGTACAGTGATGAAATAAGTGGAACAGAAAGTCAATAGAAACCATCTCAGACTTGTGGGCAGTGACAGACACAGATGTTGCTCCGTGCTGCTGCTATATACTAAATTCTAGGATTATCTAAAATAATATTGTCCAGCTCTAGGTTGCCAATATGGGAAAGACATGAATAAACTGGAGTGCGTTTGGCAGATGGCCGTCGTTTGGGGGCTGGAGTCCTTGTCCCATGTGAACAAGTTATAGGAGAAGGGTTGTTCAGGCTGGAGCAAAGAGAAGTTCTGGGGGGTCCAACAGAAGCTCCACAGAGAGAGGTCACTGATAAGATGGAGCCTCATCCTTGACAGTCATGTATGGCAGGAGGGCAAGGCAAGAAGCAGTTTACATAACTTGAAATGTAAGACATTCAGACTGGGCATAAATGAAACCAAATTTCACCCTGAGAACAGTCAAGCAGTGGAACAGGGCCCCAGAGCTTTTGGGCAGTGTCCACCCTTGGGGTTTTCAAACCTGACTTGGTAACGCCCTGAGGAGCCTGGTCTGACCTCACACCTGAGCCTGCTAAGGACAGAGAAGTGGATTCTGTATGTATTGGTCTAAGCATTCCTGAATTGGGTCATTGACACTGTTTATGAGATACCTTTCATATAAGAACAGCTCATTTACATTTAAGGAAAAAAACCCCAACCACCCAATAAAGCAAGCGTTGATGGTTTCCCCACAATAATCACTGTAAAATGAGATGCCTCCCAAATTCCTTCCTACACAAAATGAAGAAAACACTATAGTCCTGTTCTTTGCCTTTCTATCTCCTCTCAATTTTCTGGGAGCGACTTCCTATACAACCTAGTCCTTGCTGTTCCTGATCCATGCTGCATTATTCAGAAGCTTCTACCTAATGATTACCAATTTCTGTTCCTATCTTCCCTTCTCTGTGCATAATGCACAGTCCAGTGTTGCAACATAAGGTTGACTGCCTGCTCCACCACTCCTAGAAAAAATAATTTAGGATGTGCTGTATCAAGCACCTGAGTAGAATCTTGGCTCATGAGCAGGCTTACAATTAACTATATATAAAGATACATAGTTATCGATATTTATAAAAAATAAAGATGGTATAAAATCATGTCTTTTCTTTGCTAAATAGAAACTGTGCTTAATAAGAAGTGCATTGGAAACAAAAAAATGTTTGCCTCAATGTATTCAGCTTCATCTTCCGTGCTTTAAAACTGCTCTGTCATCTACAGAAGCCAGCACTGTGAAATTGAAATACCTGTATGTGTACTTGAAAGATGAAGAAAGTATTTCTGCAGGCATTTTCACCAGGAAAATGAAGGTGCATTTATATGTGCTATCCCTTCAAAATGTTTTCTGAGATAAAGTTGTTCACTGAATAATTTCAGCAAGTCATTCTTGAGTCTTTTAGATCTCAGACTGAAGATTATTTTCAAACAGCCCTTTGAGAATGGATTTTCAGAATTCAGCCTGGAAGAATTGGTATTCCTCAAACAAATAAGCTGTATATGGTATATTCTGTCCTTGGACAGGCAAATGTGACTCTAATTTCAGGCTTTTTTGATAGGAGTTTTCAGATGAAAGCCAGTATTCAGATGCTTTGTACATTTTGGCCTTTCTTCATGTACTGTTGATGCTTAGATGTTTTCTGAAATAAAGATACCAGATTTCTTAAAACATTGTTGCACCAGGAATGTATTGAAGAGCCTGCAGGAAGTTGTTTAAAGGAGCTGAGCAGTCCTGTTGAATACAGGAGACTTATTTCATTTGCACAGCAGAACATATATCAGAGGTTAAGTAAGTCTTAGACACCTGACTTGGCAGTAAAATCCTTCATCTGTACTCCTTGATCATATTTGCTGCCATTCCTGTACAAAACCATTTTCACCTGACAGGACAGGGCATTGTGGAGATGACTTTCTGAGTCTGCCCATGGTGGATCAGTCACAGGTCACTCTGCAAATCCCCCCTGAGCATACACAGATGTGTTCTTGGGGGGAGAGGTGAGGGGAGGTGAGAGGACTGGAAGGATTACTATGATAGCAGACACAATTCCCCCATGTTCTTGGTAACTGGGGTTCTACCTTGTGCCCCACCAGGTAATGGAGCTTGGGGAACACCAGGGGCTTCCTGATTACAAAGGAGATTAAAAGTAAGGTTGATGGCAAGGTGATGTTCTCAGCAGTGCCTCAAGTCAGTGCATCGTCCTTGCTGACTAGTCTTGACTATGGAAAAGGATATGAAGCATCTTCTTTTTTGTAACAGATTGTTTTGTTTGGTCTGTCTGTTTGCTATTAATAGTAGGCTGGTTACTCTATAGTACAGGTTTGTCAGGGAGGAATTTATTTGAGAACACATTTCTTGGCCTGTCAAGGAGCTTTTACCTGTGTATCAGTGAAGGCAGAATTTATACTGTGCCAGGACTGGAAAAACTGCTTGACAAGAAGAAGTAGCCTAGTAAGAGAGATCTTGCTTTAAAAACAGAACTCAGGACCTGATGCATTGGTGCATATCTTAGTAGTCCTATTAAATTCAGTTTGAACTTAATGAAAGTAAAACTCATTAGAATATAATTGGATTATATAAAAAAAAAATTATTAGGCTAGGAGTCCAGACCTGAAAGTGAAAGAAAAAGCCAACAGACACCACATGCAATCTGTAGTGAGCTTAGGTGCACAACAGCATTTTCAGTGCCTGTAAGCACACAAAGTGCTGATGCTGCAAATAAATTTACTTTCTGCGCTGTAGTATAATAGAGTAAGTTTTCCAAAAGCACTTAAAAGAACTGCCTGGCTCTCCTGGCTATCCAGGGGATGGCACCTATCTAAAGTCCTATGGTGTTTCTGAGTAGTCCATCCTTTGACAATACAACTAAAAGCACATTTGAGCTCCTCTCCTAGAAATACAGGTGATGTTGTCTGTTTACATACATACATTGTGTAGATTCATACTGGCAATTCCTCCCCCTTCAGCCCTTACATAAACTCCTCTGGTCCCCATGAGCTCCTGTTGATTCCCCTGGGCAGTCAGCAAGAGAGTGGGCAGAGCAGCCACGCGTTAGGCTCAGCTTCCACTCAGGACCACCCACCCCCAAGACAGCACAACCTACCCTAACCCCTCCCTGTGAAAACAGACATTTGAGGGGAAGTAAATGTACCTAGAAAGGAAACTTTTTAAACGAAGAATTTTCTCTCCAGAGGAGATGTGGAAAGCTATGGTCTTGCACAGTTTCTAAAGCCAGTGAACTTAAACAGGAATTTAAAGAAATGTGCAAACTGTGTTGCTGTTGTTCATCTCTGTTATATGATCTCCCAATGCAAGACTACTTACTGAACCACTGACTTGTCAGTGTGTTATGGTGTAGTATATTTTCACAATGCCCCACACTGCTGAAGTGAGAGAGAGTGTAGTGAAAATACATGGATTTAAAATGGAATTTTAAAATTACCTGAGATTCCCTCATACACAGAATTTAGTCTTTATATTTGAAAAATATTTTGAGTTTTTTAGTAATTATATTACCTTCTAGCTGGAAAGCCACTTCCTTTAAAGATAAAAAAATCGGATATCAGAAGCCTGCTCGGAGCCTAGCGCACATCTAATTATCTCCCTCAGTCTTAATTATTTAGCAAGTGCTAATAAACTGCACGTATCATGACACTCATGTGTAATAAGCATATAAATTTAATTTATTTTTTTCCCCTCTCTTTGAAGACTAACAGACATGGAATTCAATCACAAGGCAATGGCATTATAACCTCCAATATAACATCAGGTTTTAATAAGCCTCCTGTTTGCTGCACACATGTGCTTAAGACTGCCTGGAAACCAAATCAGTAGAAAAAAGGGATTACTTTAGATTACTTTGAAATGTGCATTGTTTGAAATGGCCTCTGGTGACCAGCTTTCATGAATGGCTGATTTTACTTGTGGGGCACATCATCTGGCTCAATTATACCAGGCTCTTTTGTATGACAAGTGCACTTCTTGGCTGTGTTGAAATATGAAATTCTAAAACAAAGTAAATCAGATCATGAGAAATAAATTTAGGTAACTGTATGTTATTAGAAGTGTGTAACTTAGCAGTGGGCATTCTTACTGAAAAATATGTGTGAATTTTCTTTTGAAACTTTCACTTGAAGATTTGAAGTTAATATAAAAACATTCATTTTAATTTTCTTTAATGTTTTCTTCAGCTATATTAGCAGCATTAAAATAAAATACATATTTTTCTTTTCTCAAAGGCTGATCATTTCTCCTACAGTTGTGTATTTTTAAAATGTTATTGGAGTCTGTTGTTTCACCCTAACAGATGAAGCGTTGGGAACTTCTACCTACTAAGAATATCCCTTAACCTGTACAAAGTTATAAAAGTGGGTTAGCAAGCCTGCATTATACTTTCAAGTCACTGCAAGCTTTTTCCTTTCCTGTCGGTAACTGTTTGCAAAATTACAATGTAAAAACGTAATATAAGGTTATGATTCTCCCTACCTGCAATTACTTTAAATTATAGTTACTTTAAATTAATCTAGCCTGAGGCACTGAGGATACATCATTAGAATACACAGATTACATTTGAAAGGGGAGAAGATATCTGATTGATTAGTTAAGCGTGTTGGAAATCCAATAGATAATTATTAGATTAGACTCAGATAGGAACTACATTCTTTGTGTTCACTGTAAATCCTGTACTTTACAACCTAGATTAGGGGATTAACCTTTAAGAAGAAGTGGTAAATCTTGTTTTTTCCTGACTTCTGCTGTACTGTAAATGTGTTTCCCATGGCTGCAAGCTCAATATTCCCACAGGAAACTGACCTGCAGATTTACGCGGTCGTGCCTGGTAGTCTGAGATTGCAGTGTTTGCCTTTAAATATGAGATAGAAGAGTAAGATGTGAGAAGAGCTTTAACATTACTAAACTTAAAACAGTCATCTGTCAACAGCTTTTTCCACTGAAGTGCTTCACTGTATTAGTGAAAGTGAGAGTTGTTATTGTTGTTGTAGGGTGTTACAACCCTCTAGTCGTCAAGGCAATATGATTTAAGGAAGAGATTTAAGACCTCTGAACTACTAGGTTGCTGGGTGCAGATGAACATCTCGCCTCCCTGACCTTTTATTATGTAGTTTCAATCTGTCTGCACAATCTTCATGCAATTACTAATCTTACGAAGTTGCTAATTTTGTTGAGTCTCAAACCACACACTTGTTATGATTCACAGCGTAGACCACGTGAGCCTTTGAGAGGTCCATCCACCCTTTGACACAAACATCAAAGATTCACAGAAGCTATACTTGTGTGGCTGAGAAAACCCCTTTCACCTCCTTTCACCCTGGAGTTTCCGTGTATGCAAAATGTTCTCAAATACAGCAGCACTGCCAGGTGGACACATTTAAATTTAAAGCATAGAACTTCAAGTGGTAGGTGTAAACCCTGAATATGACATTTGTAGGGTCATGGGTGGATGAAGCCATCTCCAGTTTACATGATGCCACTGATAGTGATTTCTGGCACTACAGGCAGACTGGCAGGTTTTTGAAATTATGCTGAGGAGGTACCCAGCAGTGGTGCCCACCTTGGAGGTGACCAACCTCCAAGGTCATATCGGAAATTACAAAACACTGACAATAGCAGAATCCCAACTCTGAATTAAAAGAGTTTTTCTAGTTGTCCTTTGCCTTTCTTTTTTTCTTACTGAGAGTTAGATTTTAAGGAAACAGAGAACACCGGGATCACATTCCTGTAAGAAAAGCTCATTAAAGCCAAAACTGCCCAGTCAGCAGGTCAGAGGTAAGATATATAGGAAGATGCTCTTCTGGCTGAGGTGATGAAGGAAAGCTCGTTTTCTTGAAGTGATCGATATCCAAGGACTTGCTTCTTTGAGAGGTTTTAACCATTTATTTATCAGAGAAGCCTGTAAGCAAAAAATATCTGAGATTATCTTTTGCATAAAGGAAACAACACAATTTAGTACTTGCAATAACAAGGCCTTCTGCTTCTTTTCCATGCATTTGATGTGTTTTTGTGCAAGTTCTTTGCACTTGTCAGAGAATCTAAAAAATGTCCTAAGTTGCAAAACATTTTTTTGTGGACTATATCTTAATTATATACAACTATATCAATTTATGGAGGCAGGGAAATTTAACCACAGAGATAAAATCTGTAGGATACGGGATAGTAAAGAGGAACACAACACAAATAGGTGCTTCATTAGAAGTTTATTGATTTAGGAACCCTGTGATACCTTACATTCTCAATTCACTGGGCATATTTATTACTAATATCTGGGGAAGAGAAATCAGAATTCTCATTCTCATATTTGCTGATGAAACAAAACGGGGGTAGTGACTGATACACCTGAGGGCTATGCTGCCGTGGCAGGAGGGTTGGACTAGATGATCTCCAGAGTTCCCTTCCAACCCTAATGAGTGTGTGATTCTTAAGCTCCCCAATTACTAGTCCACATTATTACTAGTATTATTTTTATTATTACCACTGTTTCCTTTATTGTCTGATCCGTTTTTGTTTCAAAGGAAAAGCCACGAGGACAGTGGGACTTTACCTATGGCTTTGATAACATAATGCCTCAATGTTCATGCTCAAAAGAAAACACTAATGCTGTGGTGCAGAAAAGACAAAGTTGTTTGCCCTTTGTTACCTCTTGGTCATGAATTACTTGTGTGGGGCATTGCATAGCACAGGGTACTGGAGATGGACAAATGTCCAGTGTCATTACTCACTATCCCCACATCTGATGTCAGATTTACAAACAGGAAAAATGTTCATGTAAGCCAGATTCCCTGTGCAAGGATATGTGAAAGCCACATTTGTAGAATATTACATATGAATAAGTTCATCTATCTTTAAAACTTATAAAGGAGTATTCATGTGGAGACTCAGTGCCCTGTTTCATAAACAAAGTGCATGGCTCTGGACAGATTTTCATTGGCCAAACACAAAACGGCATTTTAAGTGAACCGAGTGAAAATGTGGACATGAGAACAAAGTGGCAAATGCTCTTTTTTGAATACTGGCTGTCTTTTGTTATGTTCCAAACTAAGCACTTTCAGTCAATGCTCTGAAAAATCTTGAACAGCTCTGTATCAAAATGAGTAACAAATCTACAGTTTCAAAAGATACTGTTCTGCCTTTTGCTTTTCTTCTAAGTCGCTGAAAGATACTCTCTTAAGAGATCTAGAATAAAATCCTCATAGTTTTTTACGCCACACCACATGAAGTGGCACTGTAGCCTTTCTTTGCAGTGCTCTGCCAGTGTAATTTAAGTTTCATGGGTAATTAATTCTCCATGCCAGTAAGTCTCTGAACTGCATGTTATAATACTAGCTGAATAGAAACAGCAAGTTTTCAGATTTTATCACTTGAAAGATGATTGCAAACTATAAATTTCTGCTCCTGTGGGGAAAAAAAATTTTTCTTTGGATTTCTCTGGTTTCATTTATTTACTGACTACAATTTGGTTATCATAGGTATCTTCTATAAAAGAAATATACTCTAAAATTCCCACATAGTAGTTAGATCAGCACTTGTTTATTTGGCTAGAAAAAAAGCATTTTGTAGTACCATCTTGATTTCTTAACACTGCCAAAAAAATTTCAGTTTCCTTCCCCATGTAGCTTTGAAAAGGTCTTTTTTAGAATTTCTCCTATTTTTGTCTGTTTCTCAAGAGAAATTGCAGTATCTGCAGGGGAACTTATATGCTACCAGCCAGTATCCAACAGAAACATTGCAGCCTTGTCTTCCCTATCAAGCCTGTATTTTGACAGTTTTCTTTACTTCATTTCCTTCTAGGACTGGGAAACAGGCTGTAAAAGGACAAGTTGTCAAAGATCACCTTTTAATAAAGATTTGACATATGCAAAACTGAAATATGAGCAACAAAACATGGCATTACTGTGCTCTTGTGTAAGAACCATTCAATGAAACTTGGATAATTAATTTTATATGTATAGATCTATCCTGATATTTTCCTTTAGCCATCAAGGAGAAAAAAGTTAGAGCAGGAAGAGAAACTTTCATACTCTTATTTCTAGAAAAGACCTGCCTAAGGTGCCCCAAACATTCTAGAGAAAAGGGATTTTTTTTAAAACTAACTAATACAGACCAGACAGGTTGAAATGAGGAATATTTGTTAATGTCCATTTGGATCAGTGTAAATTTTATTAGCACGGAGGTGTAATTGTCAGGAACTTGCAGTTTCATACGGTGGGGGATTATTCAAACACGTTGGTGCCAATGTTTGCTCAGCGCAGTCAGGATGACTGCACTTTCTGGGTCAACATTGTCTGAAAAAGTTTGCCATACAGCTGAGGTAAGAAACTAAACATTGAGTCTCACTTCACGTAGCCTTTCGTGCTTTGTGATGTGAGTCAAAGTTTCGCTATTTAAAGATCAGACATCTAGAGACATTGTATTTCTGCTTTTGCACCAAGAGCATGTATCTGGTGTCTGTCAGAAGAAAGCTGACTTCTCTGGTAACCCTGGTCTTCGGGGCTCTTGCCAGCTTTTATGCGACTTAAGAACATATACATGGAAATGGAACTGTTTTTAAAAGTCCATCCAGACTAATTACAGACTTCCAGTTACTTATCTGAATGTTGTGTAATCACTGAAATAGCATTTGCTGTTCGATGGCGATCCCCTGTATTGACTTTGCAGTGCTGTAATGTTAGCGGAAGGCTGGAGTGTTGGTTGGTGCAGAGACAATGAAAGACAGGATTTCTCTGCCACAGACACTTGGATTTTCCTTTTAAAGACGTTCACACTCTTCTGGTGTAATTACAGCCTGCCAGAGTGAGGAGCATGAAACTGTTTAGCTTGCGAAGCTTAAAATAAAAGGTGTATGTGGAATCAAGAACACGATCCTTTTTCTAGCAGTCCAGCACCAAGTCCCATCCCCTCCTTCTGCCGTGGCTTCTTCCCCTGAAATTTAGAGCATCTCCCTATTAACGCATTTTTAGGTGAGTGATTGGGGGACCCTTTTGTCTTCTGTGTTGCTCTCATTATTTCTGTTTATTAATCTGTTTGTGGCTCATGTTGCATGTCTGAAGTCTCAGGTGTGGGTGCACAGATCTCGTGATTTATGCTCCAGTCTAATTATATAAGGCTCACCCCAGTTCCCATGCAGTCTTCCCCTTGGGCAGACTTCTTGATTATTCTTGGGCTTGGGTGGTTTTGTGAGGTTTTTTTTTTAATTGACCGATATCACCATGCTTTTATCCACAGTCCCAGAATAAAACCAGAAGAAACGTATGTGGCAGGTCAATACCCTGGAGGGAACAGGCATGACTCCGTGGTTACTTTCCCATCCCCTTCCTTTTTGCCCCCAGATATTCCCTCCCTTCCCCTGTGTTACAGACGGGTTTTGCAGAGCTTCAGTCAGTAATGCCAAAAATGTTAAAGCGTAAGTGGCTACCCCTTCCTCTCCAGACCAATCAGTCATTCTCAGTCACAGGTTTCAATCTGCTGCAGCAAAGCCAAGCCTCTGTGCTTGCAGCAGGTCTTACAAAAGCAAGGCTGTTTGACTGACAGGCAGGGAAGGGAGAGAGGGTTCTGCTAACGCACTGAGACAAGTCTGGGAGCGGAGTATCAAGGACGAGGCTGTGGCAGAGGTACTGTGCATTATGGATGAGGCGCTCAGCTCTGTCGTTGATTGATTGAGGGACGGTTGTGCTCTTTCACAATGCTGGGTAAGATCATATGGACTGTCATTTAATATGAGCTTTCTTGTCAGTGGGAAGATGACTTTTCACACAGTGATCCCATGCAGATTGCAAATGACAGCCATGCTCTCCCCTCTCCTTTTTAAGGGTTTAGTCTCTCATGCAGGTGGGTTAACCTAAAACGGCGTTAGTGCTTGCCTCATGTCATATGCTGGAATTAATGCTTATTCTCAGAATCTCACTATAGATCTGACTATAAATATTGGAAAAGCACCTGTGTCTGATGATGTGAGATACATGTCCTTTAGCAGCCAAGGTGCCATCCAACCCCTGTGTAGGTATGGTATTAAATTAAGTAGGGGAGCCATGGGGAAGGCAATTTTTTTCTACTCTTTTCTTTCAGGACAGAGAAAGAAGCTGTAACAAACAGTTCTGGAGACTTTGAAGCACAGCCACAGTACTGAGGTCTCTGACTGACAAGCCTTCTGCTTTCTCCTTCTCACAGGGCTCCTCCTACAGATGTTCTGAACACGTCTGCATCCCAGCAATTTTCTACTGCGCCCAGGTACTGAATGTAAGGAACCAAGGGGCATAAAAAGAAGCGTGGGGTGTAGGAGAAGGAGCACTGTGAGGAATATACCAGAAGTCATGTCTATACAAAATGCAGGCATGACTTCAAGCAAAAATTATTTGAGAGAGCATAGTTGCAGAATGACCGAGTTTATTCTTAGAAAATGACAGAATAAAGCTCTCATTCAACAATATGGCTTATAATCATGTTAAATGGTATGTGTCAGGCTTGACTTCCCTAAGTGTCATCCTTTCAATGTATGACTGGAAGTTTATCTATTGCTTGAACGGAATCTCTTTTCCTCCCTACAGGTCTTGAAAACTAGAATTCAGGAACTTCTGGGTCAGCCTTTTCATTGAAATACTTGAACTACTATGAAGCCTTCTTGGTTTGCACTCATCTTGGCGGCGCTCAGTACTGAATTGCTAACAAGTCACTGTTCCACCATCAAGTCCCCGAGGTTCAGAGGACGTGTGCAGCAGGAGCGAAAAAATATCAGACCAAATATCATCCTTGTACTCACAGATGATCAAGATGTGGAGCTAGGTGAGAAATAATTGTTGTTTGCTACTACATTTTGTCATGTGTCTTTCAGTAGTTTTATGTCAAGCAGAAAGAACTTTAAATTCAGAGAAGATGCTGGTCGTGGAACAGTATCAGAATGTGGGACAAATTTGGAAAATGAGTTAACAAATATTATTTAATAGCATTCATCACATTAAATTATAGACTTTAGGAAATATATGCTTATCAAAATCCACCATGGGAGGCTTTAATCAACACAACAGAAGGATTTAATAATGCATGCAAGGACATACAGATAAAAAACTTGCATCAAAAGCCTTTTCTCACTCTACGACTTTTTGTAGCATTTAAAAATTTGAGCCTTACGAGGCCAACCTTTCCCTCAGTGCTGTACAGGTATCTCTACCTCTACATATTTGTCACAGGGATGTATGTCATCTGACATGTTGATGCACACAGACAAACTGGTCTAATTACAGGACTTAGTAATCTTAATATTTGTATGAATTACTGAAGTGTTTAGAATCCATCTGCTTTAAAAACTATGCTGTATGTATAAAAACATGGTAGTTTTACTTTCACAAGTATACTAAATATCTGAGCACATACCAGTCAGAAGTGATTTTCACATATTTTTCTTAGGGTGGAAAAAGTTAAAACACTTGGATGATGTTCCAGGAGGCCTTTGAATGTTTTCCATTAAGTAAGTTAGAAAGATATTAATGGTAGTTATGCATATAACCGATTTTTTGGTTCACTGCCCAAAACGAAAAATCAAGGAGAGAAAGAGGATCATTTTAGGTTACCCCCAAGCAAATATTTTGGGTTGTGAGATCAAAAAGGTGAAAAAATGGCAAATTAAGTTGAAATGAAATCTTTCATTCTTAGCTTTTTTTTTTTAATGAGAGACATATTTTTAATAGAAGTATATAGACAAAATGCCCTATGACACTGAAAAATAAAAATGCTTCATTCCAGAAAACTTCATTTGTTCTAAAATCACATACTTTCAGACAGAAGATTGTAGACAAAATATGGTCTGTATCTGAAAGCAATTCTTTGGTTGCTAGCATTTTTGTATTTGCCATGATGCAATAATAATTTCATAGTCCTTCAGAGTTCTGAGAAAATAATTAATAAACTATATTTCGTGACTGAGGGTTGGTGCTTTTGTGCAGCAGAGCTCCAAACACAGGCCTTTAGATCTGAGCGATTCTTATCTTTTTTATTTTTCACTCTTTTAAACCTCTGCTCTGTTTAGCCATGATGCATAACGAATAGCTGTTCCCAGCTCTATTTTTGGTCTAAAATACAGCTCTTACAATAGGAGTGCATTTCTTCTTGATAGAGTTGTTCTGAAAAATTTTGTTAAAAGGGTCAAGTCAAGTCTTCCTTTTTGTGGTCTGAAAGCCTACTCTCTCCAGGGCACTGGGGAAGGTAGGTCAGCAGACACATACCTCTGAAAACAGTGTTACCAACTTGCTGTCTTCAGTCTTGCAAGAAGGTTTGCGAGTGGTGAAAAAGGAGGAAGGATGTGGCGAGTCGCTTTGTTCATACTGTGGAGCTCTTCTCTTTGAAAGCTGCTCTGAATGTTCACAGGGCACTCTGGCTCCTATTAGCAGGCAGCTGAGCAATAGCCTGGGTGTGGATGCATTCCCACTGCCTTGAATGAACACACAGGTTTCTCCTTTTCATAGATCATTTCACAGGAAACAGGATCCGGCCCCAAGATTTACTGTACTGCATTATTCGCACTTCTGCTAATAAATCATTCTGCTTATTTGAAAAATAAAGCCAAACTGTTTTCCATGTGTGAATTTTCCTCTTGCTCTTCATTGATTCCTGAGAAAAGTCTTAAATTTCTCAAAGGTCAATGGGAAGTAACACCTTCTGCCACAAACAGAATAAAACTTAGGCATTGGTATCCAAAAATCACAAGACTGAAAGTCGCTCAATATGGATTATTTGCAATTGTATTCCCAGCACGAACATTTCTAAAGCTATTCTAAATGAATGCCTTAACATAAAAGCACATACGGTACATTATAGACTTCAATCAGGAAGGATTTGTCTCCAGAGCATGTATAAGCATTGAACCAAAATATTCATCTGCCTGAGTGCAAATGATATACAGAGGAGTTATCCAAAGTAAAATTTGCAAGGGGCAGGGAGTTTGCATTTAGTTAGTGCTCAAACCATAGGAGTGTGCACATCTTGCTATTGATCTGCACCATCCCCTGAGTTTTGCATTCTGAGTGCAAAGAAATTCAGCAGAGTTGCTGTCTCATTCCCTTTATTAGATAAAACCAACAAATTGCCCAACAACTCCAGTCACTTCCTATCTGTGAGAGGAGGAAGGATATTATAGATCAGCTGGTGAATTGCAACTTAAGCTGTGTGAAGCAGCCTGGCCCACAGCTCTTGAAGAAACTCAGCAAATACTTGGGCTCCAAAGCTGGGAAATTGCTTCTTAAATTGTGCCTCTGTGCACGTTCTTTCCCCTACCAAGATCCTGAGGGTAGAAGACTCACTGCCCAGTAAAGAGGCCAGTGGCATCTTGCTCAAGGCAAAGTACCAGCTCCCAGAACCCAGAACTTCTCCCCTCCTGGAGACAACATCCTGTGGCTCGTCAGGGCTCCCACTGGGGTCAGGCCTGTATTCTCTTCAGTCCAACATTTTGCTTGCTTTTTTGGTCTCTTCCCCTGTCCTCCCAATTCTCTTTTATTTGCAGACATCAATACCTCAAAATATGACACCCCAATCACTCTTATTGTCCTCACGGCAGAAAATATCTTGCATAATGTCAGAAAGGAGTAAAAACTAATGAATATGTTCGTAGTTCCAGTATTTCTGACCCTTTTTTACAGCCTGATGCACCACCCAGTGAAATCTGTATAAACTATCCACTGAATAGAACACTGGGTGAAGAGATCGCAGCATCATCTAGACACATCATATCAGGCATAATATGCCTGGTGTGCTTTCCATCTTCATTAGAACTAAAGCACTAAAAAACATAAGCTGAAAAAATGGGGATATGTGCTGAGAACTGAAAAAGTCCATTACTTTCCTGGGGACTTGCATACAACCCATATAAAGACAGGGTGGCTCCTAGCTATCCCTTTGTAGAGATGCCCACTCGTGATGAAAATCCATAGCGAATTTAAGACTTGATATGAAATCTTGGTTGCCAAACATATTTCTTGAGGTATGAGAATAGACTGAGAAGCAGCACTGAATGTCTTGTCTGACAAAACTTACTAACTTCTGTGTCCAAAGTGGCCATTCCCTGTTATCTGGTTGCCCTCAGGTGCTCCCCAATCGGTCATGTGGAGCATGAGTGTCCTGCTGACAGACAGTGCCTGAGTACATGTGCCCTGAAGACTGTGGCCCAGATGGTAAAAAACACAAGCTGTGAGGAGAGCTACAGACAGCAAAGGATTATAACTTATATCAGCAAGTTTTATCTCCTGCTTGTGTTTTGTTTTCCAAATGAGGAAGTCTCACCTGCTTTGAAGTGCCTGTTCCAGAATTTCCAGAGGGGCTTAATCTATTATCAGTGTCAGTAAGTGCATACCTGGAGGGAAAACTTAGTCATAAACAGCAGGTTTGCAAGAGCAGAGGGCTGACCAGCTGGAGGAATGAGGAAGCACTCTAACAGCTACTCATTTATAATGCATGGAGGCAGGAAAGTGCAGATCAGCTCTGCCGCAGTTACTGTGCATTAGGGTACCTGAATAGCCCTCTTTCTATCTGAGCACCTCGGAGCACTTTACAGCTGAGTTCTCAGGAATAAACTGTGACTTTTCAAAAATGGAAGAGCTCTGGTGAAAACAAAACAAAACAAAAACTCAAAAGTCAGCCTGGGGTCTGACATAAAGGCATGTAGAACGAGGATGATCTCTCATTTGTCTTTTACTTAACAATTCAGTGAAATGCTCCTGCTCATGCAAATGGAGACCTTTTGTGTTCAGGGACCTCTCAGTTACTCTTCTACTTTTCTATATCCCTAAGCACATGAGGTTCAGGAAAGCACAAATGCACATGTTCTGCATTTAGAAAATAAGGGCTACGAAAGACAAAAAGTCTAAAGTGATGGTGACTTTCATACACAGTATTAAATGTATCCTTAAAGACAGAGACCCTGGCATTTTAAATAAAATGCTAAAGACCCTGCTGCCTCTTCCCTTTTTTAAGCTTTTTTTTTTTAATGCAAAAACTTCATATTCAGCACTGACTCCTTAGCCCAAAACCAAGACAGAGCATGCTTAACTTTAGCTAGTATGATAATTTTGTAAGATTTTTAGGGCTATAACCTAAAGTTGAGTCTCCTTGGGAGTTTTATGGTTTTACAGGCAGGTTTGCAATTGCTTTAGAACATTTTTAATTTGATTTTCAAGCAACATAAACAAAACCATCATGAAAAATTCTTGTTGTATCTGTGGAATCAACAGATTTAAATGTAAAGTAAGGACAGTCAACTGTGCAAAAACCAAAGGGAAAAAAAAAGAAAAACTTCCAGAAACCTCATTTTAGCACCAAAATTGTGCAAGTACTGCAATTCACAAACTTGTTTCCTGGGCACATACTGACATATCCACAGTTCACCCTCACCCTTCAATCTCTGCTCTGTTGGATAACATAAAGAGCAAACTCTGACAGCTGTCAGCAAATACTGACAATCTCTATCCAGGGCTGCTCAGCCTTTCTGCAATCAGAAATCTACAAGCCCTGCCTCTCTCACCTTGCAGTTCATGAAGGTGATTTGAAGGATGCAAAAAATGTCTTTGTTCTTTAAACAGGATCAATGAAATTTCTTGAGAAAAGTGCTACATTTTGCCTTTTTTTTTTTTTTTGCGTACTGTTTTTAGCCCTAAAAACTGATTTTGAGCACAGTGCTCTAGCATCAGAACCAGACATGCTGATCTTGTGTCCACAGATACTTTCCTTTAGAAAAATTGCTTCTGAATTCTCTCCTTCCTTTCTCCATCTCTCACTCCCTCCTTTACTCACTTCCTCTTTCTATTTTTCTCTTTCTTCTGTCATTTGATAAAACGGAAATAGTATTAACATTTTCATTGGTAATCTCAGAATTTTATATATTTTACTGGCATATTGGCTAATACATCAGTCTGTGTAACATACTGCTTTTCTACAGCTGCGTTTGAAGAACTATTGACCTATGAATTTGATACAGCTTTGACACTATTTCTAGATTAGTCCATATTTTAACTTTGTTTTGAAGTTTGAGGGGAAAAAAAAGAATTCAGTCTTTCTGGAACCCTGAAAAATATTTTTGTTGGTATAATAAAAATGTGACCTTTCTCCTAAAATTGTGAAAGCTACAGAGTGAAGCACACTGATGTTCAGAGGCAAGCTAATCACTGATACTTTACTTTTAATAGCATAATAACAGCCAACATATTCAAACTATATTTTACAGCACAGTGATGATCAGTACCTCTTATTACAGGGTCCATGCAAGTGATGAATAAAACCAGGAGGATTATGGAGAATGGAGGGGCCTCTTTCATCAATGCCTTTGTAACTACGCCGATGTGCTGCCCGTCGCGTTCCTCGATGCTGACTGGGAAGTATGTGCACAACCACAACATTTACACCAACAACGAAAACTGCTCTTCTCCCTCGTGGCAGGCTACTCATGAGCCTCGTACCTTCGCTGTGTATCTCAATAACACTGGGTACAGAACAGGTAAGAGACAAAGCAACAGCAGTTCTTCGTTTAAAGTGAAGATGACATATTCAGCAATTGGTCTTAAATCACTGCCTAAAATGAAATTATTCTCGGCTATGATAGAGTTCATTTTCTTCCTAGTAGGTGCTATAGTGTTGTGTTTTGGATTTAGCATGAGAATAATCTTGATAACACACTGAAGTTTTAAGTTGTTGCTAAGTAGTACATATATTAAGTCAAGACTTTTTAGTGTCTCATGCCGTGGCAGCAAGAAGGCTGGAGGGGCACAAGGATTTGGGAGGGGACCAGCCAATGGGATATTCCATACCATATGGCATCATGCTCAGGACATAAAATGAGGGAAAGCTGGCCATGGGGTGCTGCTTGGAAGCTGGTTGGATATTGGTAAACGAGTGGTGGACGATTCTATTGTGCATTACTTGTGGGTTTGGGAATTTTTTGTGGGGNTCAATGGATTTTACCCTCTTTCCTATTCTCCTCCCCATCCCACTGTGGCAGGGGGTGGGGAGTGGGAGAGCAACTGAGTGGTACTTAGTTGCTGACTGGGGTTAAACCACAACTGTTGTCCCAAACTGGGTGTGCAGGGCAGAGGTGGAATGTCATGGAGTGGGAGGGTAGTACTGCCTGCTGCTCCACATCTGCAGTAACAGCCAGGTAAAGAAACTCAGTAGTGAAGCAGCATATTTTCACATTTGGATGTCCCGGGTCGGAAATAAGCTGTTGGGCAGTTACACCTACTGTGAAAGAGGTGCATTTTAGTGGCATTGTGGGTCTGAACTGGCAGTTCCAGACGTGATTATGGTCAGTATTACGGCCTGCTTGTGGACAGCTGCTAGCAGTTATGGAAGATGTCAGGGCCAGGCTGGGAACTGGTGCCAAAGACCTCACAGGAGTGGAGGGACTGTCATGGGAGCAAAACAAGGTGAATGGTATAATTTAAACTTTGCCATGGGGCGATATTTCATTTGCATTTTCTGAAAAGGAATAGAAACATGCCTTTAAGAAGGATTGTTCTACTGTGCACCAATAAGATTTGATAGTTTTCTTGTAAATTCCTGGTGGTTTTCCGTAGTCAGGAGATCCTTTTCCTGTCTACAAAGAACTCTTCTTATTCCTCTCGTCTGTGCTTCAGCTTGATGTAAAACTTGATTCATTTCTGCATCACCTATCCCCTAAGATTGAATATGTAGAGACTTCAGGCTCCAGCCCGACTTCCCCTTTGCAAGGTACCAGAGTTGTGCGAGGCCGTCAGAGTGCAATTTGTCCAGAAGTGTAGCTCAGCTACAAAGACTCCCCTTTACAGAGCAACGAGGCACAGATCTCCTGCCAGCTGCCTTCCTCACAATGTAACTGGCAGCAAAGAAACTTGTTTCTATCGGCTGTTCAGAGACGAGAAGGGATTGCTTTCAAAACAGAGAGCTGGCAAATGTCTCCATGCTGTCTGCTAGTCCTAAATCTCTTAAAGCTGCTACCTCCAATGCCTCAAGTTTATCTGCCTCTTTCTTCACCACACAGACAGTTCACTCTTTTTACTTCTGTTTCTCTGCATCTCTAGTTCTGGAGAGCTTCTGCTTCCTGTATTAAAAACAAAACCAGACACTTTTTAAATTTTTTTGGACCTGGTGTTGGCTCTGACACGAGCTGAATAGTACTTCACTCTCTATTAAGCTGGTCTCAGTGAAGTTGCCATCTGAGTACAACACTGCTAAGCCTGAGTAGAGGTCAGCATCAAGGCTTTGGAGGAGAAAAGGAAGGAAGAGAGAATTGACCATCACTGTCAGAAAAAGTGCTGAATTTGACCTAAAATATGAGGTTTATCTCATGACTTACATCTCAGAAATCCTTTCTGCTTGATGTAGATGTGCTTCATGTGGGACCTGGCTTTAGTGTTCTTGAAAAATTACTATCTTACTGGTTTGTCATCTACGCTTTGCACAACTAAAGGCTTGACACATAAACTGGACCGCTTTGTCACTAGCCCTCTCTGCCCTTCTGGGGGTAAACACTGCTTTGAGCATGTCTCCTGCACTGCCTTGTATTGTGAAGGCATGTGGAGATGCTTACTAAATGCAGACTTGACCCTTTTACACTGAAAGGAAAAAGGGGTCAAAAGGAAAGGAACAGGAAAAAAGTGCTTTGTTTCAAAGACAGGCAGAGAGGACATCAGTCCTAAAACTGTCAGGATAGGTGAGTTTTAACAAAGGGCAGAAAAGAGTAAAAGAAAATGGAAACAAATGAAAATACCTGCATGAATCTCCAATTCTGACTGAGGTACATTGTTCAATCCTACAATACTGTGGCTGCAAGGATTTATCTTTTTACTCCTTGTAAGAGGAGCCTGCCTTCTAATTTAGCCACAATTATTTTTTGAGGTGGTAGCTTAATTAACAGCAGGTCTTGTAATACATTTTTCAAGGATAGTGTTGCCTTATTAAAAAGTCACCCAAAGTCTGCTCTCCAAGTAATAATCTGCACTTCACAGCTAGAAAGTTTAGTAAAATTATAATGACTCAAAAATACCTGGGAGTCAAAAATAATTGGGAGCAAAAATGAGGGAGCTGGGGATAGAGAGGTTGCAGATGTTATGGATACCTACCCCGTGCATTTCTACATATTTGACAGTAAATCAGTAACCTCCTCAATGGGAAACTGAGACACAGAAAGAGAAGTGAATGACTCAGGCCAGTCATAGTTTGATGACAGTCCTGATAAGGCACTTGACCAAAGAGCTCCCATCTGGATGAGACAATGTACAATATCTCCAGCCTGGTACTCTGAAATGATGAGAATTTAACTCTCATTTTTTGCATAGGATCAAATTATTATATGTCAGTGGAAATAAAGGGGTGGGAGAGTGTTTATGTAATGTCCTCACTTCTGTTCACTCCAAACAGTTTTCAATATCTATAAAGCATCCATTGTCGAAACCTGCAGCAGCCTTAACTAAACCCTCTGTATTGCAATTGATCACATGTGGGCAGACTGTTATGAGGGGAGTTCTGCTGAAGCCACGAGGACTCCACACAAGCACAGCAGGCCCTTTAAAGAGAGGTCTGAAACGTGCTCTAATAAACTGCAGATATAATTAGAGCCCACTGGGGAAACCTGGCAAAGGACAGAATGGTTTTTTCTTTCTTTTCTATTTTATTCTTCTACTCTGATATGACCTGAGGGCAATGTTGCATTTCATGGAAACATCCCTTTTTGGAGATTGTATGTCAGTGCTAAATCATAGGCAGACGCTATGCTGGACACTAGAAGGGCAGGCAACATTCAGAAACAATACTGGGCAGTAGCAGGGCAGAAATATTCAGAAATAACACTGCCAAACCAAAGTCACTTTTGCTTCTAATTCTAATTTTCCAAAACTATTAAGGATGTTTCAATGTTTACAGTTTCCCTTATTCACAAGCTGTATGTTAATGCAGCAATGAACCAACTGCACAGCTTCTTTGTCGTCCACAAAACTGGTAATATTAAATTCAAATTTGTAGGACATAGCAGGGAAGGCACACAGTAAATAAGTAGAAAGAGAAAACAAAGCAGCTCTGGAGAGTTTCAGAGATTTAATTACATAGGATCCAGGCACTCGTACTAGAGAGGAAAAAGGGTCCCTCACTTTCAAATTTTGTGGAAATTGTGAGAAAAGCTTGAGAAGCTTTCTTTCATCTCATAGTTTTTAATGTCAGCAGATATTCCTTCAGCTATTTAGATTTAGTAGTGCAATTCATAAATTTATTAACTGCAGGAGTTAGAGATTTTGTTGTGTGCTTTCCAAAGTATTGGCTAGTCATTTGCTGTTCTTTCAGTCTTATAATTTCTTTACCTTCTACTGCTCTGTCCCAGTCCTACAGCATGTAGTCTTGCCTCTCAGATGTGCCCTTTGCTGTTGCTGGTTGCCTTTGCCATCCACCTACACAAACACAGAGGAAAACCCCAGAAATGCAACCTTGGCTTCCTCAGTAGGAAAGGGGGATTGTGCTACATCTTAATAATTGAGCAGCAGCCATGCATAATCTTGGTATTTTAGAAGACAAAACCATCACATGAGAACAGCCAACATCCAGAAGACATAATTAAGATAAACATTTTATTTTAAATAATTATTTTTAAATACTTTGCATACTGCAGGATTTTACATGTTTACCAGCTGAAGTTTCATCCCTTTGCAAACAGGAAAAGAAGTATAAGTTTAAAATTCTTACCCTGACTTAACACACCTACGCATTCTAAACCCTCTCTGCTTAATGTTACTTTGTAGAATTACTACTCTCTAATCCTCGCTCCTTTTAGCCCTTCACAGCCAGTGTAAATGTGCAGGAGAGAGCTGGACTCTGCGTTGGCTCAGCAGCTGCTGACAGCCTCACAGCACCATGCCAAACACATGGCCAGTCTCTCCCTTCATGGAATCCCACCTGAAAGAACAGGGATCACCAAATTAGGGAATTGTTTGCTTGCGCTTTTTAGAATTGTCTTTGGGAAGATGTATTTCTCAGTGTTTTATTTCTTGCTCGGATGTATCAACTGATTAGTGTAACATTCAAGATTCATGCAAGCAAGTGTTCTGATGTCATTTGTGGGACAAAAATGGTAACATAGCAAAGTTAAGCAGCTCAAATGTTAATTCCTAGACGGCTTCATTTGTGAAACTCCAGACCCAAGAAGTGACACCAAGATGCCCCTATCTGGCGTGTTTTGACATTAGTCACAGACTTCTGTGCAGTGATGAACAGAAATGGTCACTTGGTTGACAACTGGCTAATGTGTTCAGCAGCACACGTCAGTGTGTCCATTGACATCTGTCACTTATGGGTACATTTCTTAGTGTCACGAACAAAGAGCTAATAAAACACTGAGATGACAGGAAGCTGAAAGCTGAGGAGTATTTAAACTGTGCACCATTCCCTTCTGACACACAGGGACATGTTAATCTTCCATAAAGCGAGCAAAAGCTATGCCTCCTGAAGGTGTGGGCACACAGTAAGTTTCCTCTGGAGGCAAAGCCAGTGTGTTTCCTGTTCACAGCCTTGCAGTACAAATCACTGCCAGCACATGCTA
Organism: Pachycephala philippinensis; assembly: GCA_013397055.1. Lineage (NCBI taxonomy): Eukaryota > Metazoa > Chordata > Aves > Passeriformes > Pachycephala > Pachycephala philippinensis. The sequence goes on from VWZT01016776.1 coordinate 574,970, forward strand.
TTTTTAATCTGCATCATTTCAGTGACCTAATTTGTATCCTGTCTCATGCACCCTTTCAAAGCAGAGAGGGTGGCACAATATGATACAGGACTGGGAAGGAGTGAGCAGAGAATGAGTCCTGGTTTTCAGATTATTTCTAAAGTGAAAATAAAAAGAGAGAGAGAGAACTCTGAGTTTTCAGGTTCTTTCTTAGTTGGTGTGAAATATTCTGGGAAGCATCAAACATAATTTAATCTGTAAATATTTTTAAAAATTAAAAATATGTCTCATTTTTCAGAATAATTTGAACTTTCTGTCAGTGAAAAAAACATATAAATGAAAGTGAAATGTGCTCCATGTATGCACATAGCCCACAAAACGTGAAATGTAGAAGAGGAAAAAGGCCAAAAGGATAACACGCAGGATTTTCTAGTTCTATGGCATCATGTGAAATGAAACTTTTTGGTTTCTGTCTGGGACCTCATCAAAAACCACAGCATATCTGCCTACTTATGCTTAAAGGAGAATTCTGTGCTATTAAATGTCACACAGAAAACCATACACTAAATGACTTTCAGCAAGTTTATGTATTCAAGTGCTTCATTTAGGAAAATCTGGGTAGGACTTTGTCTATGCAACCATTTCATCTCTTGTTCACATGGCCAAATTATAGTCTTTAACTACATAACAACATACCACTTAATGGAGGCTGAGATTTCCTCGGTTTGAAAAGATAGACCAGTTCTATCAAAAGACAGTGCTGGATTCCAGATCAGCAAGGCTGGGGGGTCTCATATTCCATCTGCCACAGTCCACTGCTCACTTGCTGAGAAACTAGGCAAAGTGGGGTTTTATCACATACATGGGGCTGGACGCACTGCTGTAGGTTTTCAGCTGTCTCATGAAAGGCAGGTACCAGTGAGACTCAGGAGTGCTTTCAGACATTGTTGGGTCCTCCACTCTGACCGAAAGCACTTCTGACTCCCTTCATCCTACCCCATTAGGCAGTGCAATGCCCACTCCTCAGTTTTCTCATCCCAGTTTTCTGGCCCTGCAAGATATCACCTTGGCCTCTGCTCTGAGCCTTGTCCCCCTGCTCGTCTGTCCTCAAGCCATTCCCTCCCTCCCTCCCTCCTCTCTCAGGTCCAGTCGGTTCTTGACAGACATGTCCTGTTCCCACTGCTTACCATTAACGATCCCCTTTTCCGGCCTGATCAGCAAATCTGCTTCTCCCACCCCCCTTGTCAATCAGCTTCTTTCTCCTTTCTGCACTCATTCTCCCGTTTCTTGGTTGACATTGCCAGTCCTGGGCCCCCAAGCCCCCACTGCTTCTTCCCCCCCGCTTAGCTCCTTTGCTGGATTTCCTGCCATTCCTCAGACTGCTTGTCCTTATCAGGTCACCTCCTGCCCTCTGCATTTCAATCACCTTTCTCCCACCTACTGACACCACTCACAGGTGGACAGGGAATAAATGTCCTGAGGTGTCCAGATCTCTAGTACATGCAAATTGCAGGGTTTTTTTCAAAGGATTCTAATAGATGCCTCCTTGACAGGAAGTCCATCATGCTTTTGACAGAGTTCCTGCTCTCAGTGCAGAACATGTAAGTGCTATCAAATGAAATCTCACATAATTTTTTTCAGATGTTAAGCATAATTCCTTTTCCATTACTGCGGTTCTCAAAGATGGCTACTGTTTGGGCTAAGAAGTTTCAAAAAATTCAGCCTGAGGCAGACATCCAGTGTGGAAAATTTAAATCCAAGTATAAGAGGGTTATAAGCAGCTGAAAACAGGGTCTTATAATGAGAAGTGTCAGACAACATCAATATTGGAAAGTGCTACCAGCTTGGCCCATAATACAGGCTTTGTTAAAGACATCACCCAGGCTAACAATTGCTATATCAAGTTATAGGCTAATGCCTTTTGCAACTGCTGAGTTACAAAATCTTTAATGATCTTTTTGGTTGCAATGGTAAACCTGGCAGCGACTGGGAAAGACCCACAAAGCTGGAGAAAATGTAAAAAACCTGAGGTTTTCTGCTGTGTTTAAGTTACAAGACTGGGAACTGTGAAATCTGAATTATATTCTTGGCAATGTCACAGGCCTCCTGCGTGACTTAGGTCTAGCTGAAGGTTAACCTCTTGGTGCCTCAGTTTCCTCACCATATTTTTTGGGACAATGCTTATTTCATTTCCTAGGTGTGCTGGCATACTGAGCTGGCTTTCTGCACTTCAGTGACGTGATACACTAATCCTCTGCAATTTTTCAACAGAAGGGAAAAATCAAACTTCTTGGGTTTGAATCTATGGCTTTCATAATGGGAAGAAAGCAAGGAGGAATTTACTGGAATGATTCAGAAGCTAGAGTTATGTTGGGTTCTGTCCACAGAAGCATAGAATCACTGTGTTTGAGTCCTGAAATGTCATATAAACAGTGCTTTGCAACTCCTGTAAATGGTTTCCTGACTTTGTTAAAGGAAGTAGGCTGTCTACTTAAAGCTCTTGTCTGGGTCACAGTGACTAAACCTTTCTGCAGCTTGGCTTTTTAAAGGTTTGCGTTTGTTTTAACTCGGAAATGTTCCCATAAGCCTCAACAAATAACAAGGGTGTAGAACATAATATATGTCCTTTGATCTGTGGAAGTGCAGAGATGTCTCACTGGTAGATGAAGCCCAGTTCACCTGTACACTAATCCACTAATGCTGACAGGAGTTAGAGGACTAACTCTATTGTGTAATGCTATAAACATTAGTCATAATTGCTTGTAAAAAATACTGGGAAAAGAAGGCCTGGGAATTATGAGACTTTGAATCACACTCAGCTGTAAGTATTAGAGATCCCCTGGATCAAATTATATTTGTTTTGCACCCATTGCAACCCCGTGGATCTCTCAGTCCAGTACAGAAATCATTTGCTAATTGTAAAAGGGAAAACAAAACCCTGTCTTAAGACATCTGTTCATGCCAGGTACCAGGCATGTGTATTCTGCAGCCCCTCCAGAGACACAGAGATGTCTGTATAACTGTTCACCATGCCATGTGTTGTTGTTTGCATAAACATAATTGAACATACTAATACAGAATACAGTTATTCTGAGATACTAAGCTACACTACATGTGATTAAAAAATAACAATGTGTCCTGGGAACAGTTAGCAAAACTGCCAGAATGCAGATAAAAATGGTCTTATTAAAATGCAAAAGTAAGCATTTATCTTTCCTGTTATCCCTATGGGGGCCATTACACAAAATAATGAAAAGATGTCCCTTGAAATGGCATTACTTTTTAATGAGGCTTTTACCCATTGAGTCATAATCTCCATTTTACTAATTACAAGAAGAAATGGCTTCCTAAACCCTCCAACTGCTGAGTACAAGTGGCTTCTAAAGATGAGGCTTCCTAGTCGGGTCTCAGACTTGGGCAATGCAGCAAGTGTTGGGCTACAGCTAAGGTAAAGGTGGGGGTTGACTCTACGAGCCAAGCATGTGAAGACCCAGCAAAGACATCTGCACATCACAGTGTCAGTTCCTGGGCAGTTCTGTGACATATTCCATAGTGCTCTGTTGTTAACAATCCTCTGCTTAAACAAAAAACAGCTAGGACACCCATCACGATTACTTGCTGATTGTTACTTGGCCCCATGGACACTCCTGTGCTTTCCTTTTGCTCCGGCACTTGTCCTCACTCAGAGCATGAAGAGCCAGACACTAACTGCTGGTGCTGGGCCCCAGTTCTGGCTCACCTGCCCTATCCTATTCTCAGTAGTACTCAAAAAACCACACGGTGCAAGGGCTGAACTCTTGTGTTTCAGTGAAAGCCTAGCTTTTCCCTTCATCTGTCTAATTTCTCATACCCTCCTGAGCTTTTGACCAACAAACCATTTTTGGTTAAAGCATTTTGGCAAATATGATCCATTATCACAGCCACTGTTTCTTCTGCTAGTATTCAGGGCTTTGCTACGTGTTTGACATGGGAACTGCTTTACACAGCAACAGGGGCAAACATCTATTTCTGCAAACTGTCGCTCAGGGAGCTGCTTAAAACTTGACAGCACTGAGATTATTTTTATGATAAAATACTAAGTCATTGCCAACACAAAGGTGAATGGTTCAGACTGTCAATCCAAAGTCTCATAACATGCCTGAAATATGGGGTTTGGGGGGCCAAAAGGTATCTAACAAAACATTATTAAAGTTAGAAAACTAGGTAATCTAAAGGAAGGAAATTCCAAGATTATTTGGCCCTCCCCAGCTCTGAGCCATCCTTTCTTTTCTAAATTCAGTTTATCTATTCTCATATTTATGCCCCAGATCATTTCATCTCTTCCTTTTATGCTGGTGGCTTTCTCTCAGGTAATGAATATCAAAAGAGAGAGTAGAGAAGGAGTGAGAGAAGCTGATGGCTTTTTGTTTTAATGTCAAAAATTAAATTCTGGGAACATCCTCAGGTCCATAAAGGAACACTCCATTGTGATGTTAAAGTAAGAAGCTGGAGTAATCATCTGTGTGCTACAGTTTTCCTGAGCTTGGTCATTTTGAGACAGATTTTCATAGCCACCTCTGTTATTTACAGAGGCCCTACATCAAAACCTACAGACACTAGAACTTCTTAGAGAAAAATTTGACTATTATTTTTAAATGGGTGAACCCATTTCTTTTCCCTAGTCTTTTTCTTGGAAATTACTGAACTGTTTGGCTAAAAGGTTCCATAGAGCCAAATACAGCCTGAGTCAGATAGCATGGAAACTATCACCACTAATGATTGAAGTTTGGCAAGACTGTAAATAGCAGAGTCCAGATCTCTGAGTGAGTCAATCTTAATAATAGATGGGGCAGTCAAACCGTCCTGTATGATAAATTGTCATGACTTCCATTCCACAGTTTGAAAGCTTCTGATGTTTGTGAGAGGCAGGTTGGCAGTAGAACCCTTTACTGATGAGCACAGCACGCAGAAGTTCCCCAAAATCCTGAGGCAGCTGCTGTTAGACCTGGGACGACACTCAGAAGGGCCGACCTCAGATTTCCCCTGTAACCACAGACTGTCCTTGGTTTTGCTTGGCTCAACAATGCTTCCTCTCTCTCAGTTACATCACTCTCCCATACTTTTCTTCACTGTTTTCTCTCTCTGACTTTTCTTCGCCTTCTCCTCTTTCCCTGGCTTCCCTTCTCCACAGTATTTCAGCCTTTACCCATATACTTTCCCATGACATCTGACTGAGAGTTTAAACCAGTTTGGCTGCCTTAGAAGAGAGGTATGGTTTCCATTCCAGGAGACAACAGTGCTGGGCACATATTCCCTGCCCACTGTCACCCTCTTCACCTAACAGTTCTTGATTTCTGGTAGGCCCCAGGACAAAAAAGGAGACAGGTTGGATTGCTTTCTTGGTGGCTGTGGGAAGAAGAGCTGAAAGCCTGGTCTAGTGTCTGTAGGACTTGTTTATATGTCACATTCCACGTGGTATAGAAAAGTAACACTATGTATGACTGTAATCTCTGGTTAGTGACATTTGGCAACTCCCTGATTGAATTGCATCATATTTATGTTGCCTCAGACAAGTCTCAATTATGAACATTTTGATTTTTCCACCAGTTTTCCCAAGAAGTTCACCATGCCCACATCAATCAGATCTGAATTATTTGAGCCCTTCCACAAATGTGCTTTTTTGGTTAGATTGAATGTGTCTAGGTTGGATGTGAGGTTTTCCAGTGTGATTTCATTTCCTAGCAGAAACAAGTACAGGGATCCAAGGTATGTCCCACTGCCCAGCTGAGGGACAGCATCTGTGGGCAGCAGCTCTTTGCAGACAGGCCTGAGTGCTGAGGTGAGGCTGGTAGCAAGGGCAGGGGCTGGGCACTGTGAGGGGGTCAGGGAGGGGGACAGCTATCACCCAGAAGAGCTCTGTCCCTAGAAAGGGAGAGGTCTCTGTCATTCCCTCCTCTTCAGTGGTGTCTGATTTTGTGAGCACCAGGAGTACCCTTGTGCACACTGCTGAGGACACAGGCAGCAGAACTACTGGCACAGGTGACCCTCCAGGGTCTTGTAAACCTGAAGAAAATTAAAAAGCAAAACAGTGAAGATACTGAGACACCCCAGTAACTTGCTGGGACTGAACTGGAGATAATAAATCCCAAAAAACCCACACTGCAGACCTGATAAAATGTTTTTCCACTGCACTACCCAGGCAGTGGAAAAGCAGGACAGAGCCATCCAAAGTGACTATTCTGTCCAGGTCACAGACCATACACAAGCAGCTAAAGACCTCCCATACCCCTCTCTCGCTAGAAGCAACGTGGCTGCATTTGCCAGGGTGCCATGCCAGCATTAATGCTCCCTTCCAAGGCCAGCTGGCTGGCTTCTGGTGTCTGTGTATCTTTGCCATAGGCAATCCACAACTCTCTGATAGCTGGGAGCCCTCTGCATTGTTAGACTGCTTTTCTTCCTACTTCCTTCCAGAGGAATTGGCAGGAGCACCTATAAACCTACGGCAAAGGCTGAAATTTTCAGTCTGAGTGGGTTATAACTTGTCACCTTGAGCTAATGGAAAAACATACATGGAGTTTGGCAGGCCAGGTAGAGGAGATGGACCTCCAAGCCTTTGTCTCTGTTTGGCAAGTTTTGCCTTTGAGAAGATGTGGCAGCAAAGCAGGGTGGGGATTCCTTCTTGCTCTACCCGAACATGTCCTAGTGGGATGGGCCAGACCTTTTATCAAACCAGCAAATGTAGCCAGGATAGCAAGCCTGAACTTTCAAAAGTCAGAAGCCAAGCTCCAAAACATCACAGGACTTGTTTAAAACCACAAGGTGTTTCTCAGATGTTTCCTCTGGGCACTGAGTTTTTAATTCATATTCAAGTGGAAACCAAGAGGAACATATTCTTTCTAAAAAAAAAAACCCTGAAAATATTTCACATGAACACTGGATTCCAAAAGATTAAGAATAAAACATAGAGTCACGAAGGCTTTCAACTCTCATAAGACTCTGGAAATAACTTATTTTAATTTCAAAACCCTCTAAGCTATAAAAGGAAGATTTTTGGTAAAGCAACTCTGACTCATTCTAACACATTTTCTCTTCATTCATACATTCTTTTGACTCAGACTAAAAGACTTGGATTGCAAAGCCTCATGCCTGTGTGTTCTTTTTTTTTACTTCACAGCTTTTTTTGGGAAATACCTCAATGAATACAATGGCAGCTACATCCCTCCTGGGTGGAGAGAGTGGGTTGGATTAGTGAAGAACTCTCGCTTCTATAATTACACCATTTCTCGCAATGGTAACAAAGAGAAGCACGGATTTGATTATGCAAAGGTATTTTCCAGACACACAAATGCCACATGATTAATCCATATAAAAATAACTTTCAGATAATTAATTAACCAGATAATTAATTAATTAATGAACTACAACCACAAAATTGAGATGGCATTTTCTCTCCAGGGTATTGCAGATCAATTTCCACATGAGACTATTAATCACTCAAGAAGAATCACAGAAGAAAGTTCCCAGGGCTCTTCAGTGGAGCCTAGTGATTCCTCCCTCCCTCCCTCTGCCTGATAGAAAGTCATGTTTTGGTGGCAGAAGCAAACAGTAAATAAAGGCCTTTCCCCAAAAGAATTGTGCCCCTCGTGCTACTGAGCTTTAAAGTTTGCCGAGTGTTGTCAGTTTTGCCCACAGAAGAACCTTGGTTAATGTTGTTTTCCATTACAGAGTGCAATCCAAAGAAAGGCTGTACGCCTGTGGTGTCAGACTCCGGATATGACTATGAGAGTAGATAAGGGCAAGAACACGGCCGTTGGAAAAGTTCAGAGCTTGTTTGTGCTCTTGACAAAGTGTGGAAAGTATGCCAAGGTGACCTGCCCACTGCCATGAAGTTTCTTGGAAAGGCTTAGGAGCGCAGATCGCAGACTGCAGAAAGCAATCTGGAATTTCCTCAGATTGTAGCTCAAGGAAGATGATACAGATGTTGCAGCTGTGGTTTCTGACCCATGTAATGAGTTTTTATTGGAAGCTAGTGATGCCTGTTTCTGATTTTCCCATCCATAGAAATTACATTACACTGATTATATATTTATAGAGTAAAAAATAGAAAATACAGAATATTGGTTAGTCATACATTCCTTACACACCCTGTGTATGTAGCTAGAATAAACAGGGAAACAGGAGAGGAGTAGGTGCTTTGGGAGAGAAATAGATGCTTTGGGAGAGCAGTCATACAGGCATTTCACTTAAACAGGCCACAAACCCAGAAATTATCACAACCCTGGTGCCTCACACTCATTATCCATTTTGGAAACTAAAGGATCACTCACTGTCTCATCCATAAGTTTGCAGGGTTTGTAGCAGCCAGGGCTGCTGTGTGTGCTCTGAGTGTGCTGCAGGAGAGGGGAAGGGGCAGGGGGACAAGGAGCGAGGAGGTCACAGCTGGTTGGCTTGTCCTAGCACTGACATGCGACACAGACCTTGTCCCTCAGGCTCTGCTTTTGCAGCTGTTCGGGGCCTCGAATCCACAACATAAGATTAGTCATGCCTGGAAGTGCCTGAAATTACAAACATTGTCTCAGCACTTTCTCAATGAAGCTCGAGCTAGACCTCCAGGCCAACAGTGAATACTCCAAGGTGGCAGGTGGTTTAATTTAAGTTTTCATCTTTTTTTCTTAGTTCCATTTCCTCCCTTTTCCTTGTAGGCTTCCATTTGCCACCTTAGCTGTGGGTTAAGCCAGTTTATTAGCGAGTCACAACCTTAATCTCAGCAGCTGCACTGCTTAAATTTGCACAATTAAATGAACAGAGCCCGCAGGAATTCAACTGCTCCCTGCACTCTCATTTGCAATTTCTTTGATTAAGATTTTTTGCAATCTGTTGCCTGTTGTAGCTGTCTTCCACTTTGCACATATGCAAAAGTACAGCCTGAACAAAGAGCGCGCAACAAAGGTTTATGTAAACATAAAACCAGATTAAGATACAATGTTATTTGGGAGCCATTACCTTGTGAAATGTTTTATCAATGAAATTTAAGAAACACATCTTTGTCAGTACAGTCTGTAATTTTAAATGTTACTTAGCATTATATTACCAAATCTGGTAATCAAATTTACTTAATACTTTCTGTTGTACCTGATTTGCAAAATACTGTCTCATTTTATGTGGCATTGCCTGCTTAAGAAAGTAATTACTGCTCAGTCTCCCCTATGCTCCCTCAAATCATACATCTCTTTGATGGTATGTTTTTACTTCCCGATCTGAGCTTTAATGAGGACTTGAAAAATAACATAATAACATGATAGCATGTGATCTAATTAATCATTCACTTTGTAACTTTTGCTTTGTGTTAATCGTATGTTCCAGGACTACTTCACAGACCTAATCACTAATGAGAGCATTAATTACTTCAGAATGTCTAAGAGGATATATCCCCATAGGCCCATAATGATGGTCATCAGCCACGCTGCGCCCCATGGCCCCGAGGATTCTGCACCACAGTTCTCAGAGCTCTACCCCAACGCTTCACAGCATATGTAAGTCAAAACCACACACTGCCAGACCCGCTCCTTGTGTCTGCTTCTGTGAGGGGTTTGTTTATGGAGACATCGCAGGAACAGGGAATTCAAATATGAGACACTCGTGTAAGCAGAGAATGTTTGCTTGTTTCTTTTGCTGTGCTTGCTCCTTTTGCGGGGGAGAGTGACAGCTCTGACCATTATTAAAGCAGAGAGAAGCTCTTTTCCTCCTGGGAAGTTGTGGGAGATTAAAAGGTCAGTATTTGGCTTTGTAAGGGCAGCTTCTTACAATACCCTGAAAATATGTAGACACAGGTCAGGATCTGTTGGAAAGATATTACTTCCTTCGTTTCCCTTTAAGATATGCACTTCCTGGGCTCTAACTAACTGAATGCATTGAGAGTAAAAACACCCTTTTGAAGCTTTTGAGTGCACCAGATTTGTTTATAGACTAGATACTGGCAGATTCCCAAAATAGCCTATCAGACTGCATTTTTAAATAAGATGCTTAATCATTTCTGGTGATTAAACTATAACAAAAAACCCCAACTCTTCATTTTGTTTCTAGAGCCAAAAGCAACTTCAGGTAAAAATCTGTGGATAGTCCACATCTGTGGGTTCCACATCTTGCTTCATACCTTGAATATTCTGGGTCTTTTTCCTTATAGTGAGAGGCTATGAAAGATTTCCATTGCACTTGTGTCTATCATGGGTTTGTAGACCAGTCTTGCCATTTGTTCTGAAACAATGTGTTTGCACATCTTTAAAAAAACCAAAAAAACAAAAAAACACCCCACCAATCACAAAAAAAATCACCTTAATAAAATATTTCAGCTGGATTGTACATTTATTTGTCCTCTCAAAATGAGGATAAATCAATTTAATTAGACAATGGGAAAGCTCCTTGGTCTAAAAATTGTATTTTGGACACTCTGCAGCAGTTCACACACAAGGAATAAGGTTTTTCTACTTACATCAAATACTTTAAAATTTCAAGGTGTAGTAGTTACTGCATAAACTGCGTGCATTAATTGATCACTAGCTGGGGCCATGAAGAGATTTGCTGTTCATAGCACATGGTTACATTTTTGTTGTTTTGCATCTTTTGATCCTCTTAATGGCTGCTACTTTCTAGATATGCCAGTTTCCCTGACCTTATAATCTTACATTCTCCGTGATCCCACATTCCTGAGACTAGACTTTGCAAGTAATGCAAACCAGTCAGCAATGTTTCATAGTTATTTAGATATTCAGAGTAATTTCTACCTGTAGAGGGAACTAATGAAGTTGTGATTTCAGTTGGTAAATAAGGCAGACACAAATACATGAAACCTGTTATATTGGGTTGTATAAAAGAATGCTCTCAGTCAGTATCCTGAATTATGAGCTCTGGCAGAAACTAGCAGGGAATGGATGGTGAGGCAAGGGGGAAAATAAAACCGTGAACTTTTCCCCCCTGTTTTTCTAGCTTCTGAAAATCATCAGTTTAGGTGATGCATCCAGGTCAGTGTGCCCCACTCTCTTTGTATTGGTCTGATCTCTTTTTGAACTCTGGTGGCAGCCCCACCATCTTGTGGCAACAAGTTCCACGGTGTCACTCTGTGCACGGGGGACAAAGGGCTGCTTTTTCTTTCCTTCTAAACCTGGAGCTTGGTTATGCCACCTGTGTCCCTTACTTCCCATTCTGTGCAGAATAATGAATAGCCACTATATCAAATTGAGTGGGTTTCTCCCATGTCTCCTTTCAATTGCCGCTTTTCATAGCAAGAGAGTTACATCTATTTGTTCTCACCCCATTCAACAGATTGCTTCCCATTTAGCGGCACAGACTGCCTGGCCTCAGGCAAGCCATCCTGTCTGCTGGGGGACTATCCATCATCCAGGAGGGCAGGATTCAAACAGTTTCCGCTTAGCTGTGGGGACAGTGTCTGGAAGAAAGCACTGAATCATTGTATCTCACCCTACCTCTCCCCAGGCCAAAGCAACTCATTTTAGACTCCTTGCTCCCTGGCTTCTGACAAGTGCTTGTAGGAACTTGCTTTGGTTTATCATGCTCTTGACGCTTTCTACTGCTTGGTGTGTTCAGCTTGCTTGTTTTCTAGCTTGTGCTGGTAGAACAAATGGCTTTAGTTAGTCTCCAAACTTTTAACTGCTTCTGCACCTTATACAGGTTATATGGTACCTGCAAAGATTAAGCAAAATCCTAGCTAAAATTAATTTTTATTTGTGTGGACTCCTGGGGTCTAAATACCTTGCTCTGCTAGGCTATTTGTGAGAGCACTCAGCTGTGCTTCTTCTTGTCTTCTGGGGTTCTTGATTTCTTGGCAACCTTCTTGCAGAGTTTTGTCTCCAATGACCTCAAGAGATCTTTGCTGGCTTGTTTTGTTTCTTGTTGCACTGCATGTCTTAAAGTTCAGTCTGCAGACTGAGAAATGAGACAAATTGAAGATAAACTGCTAATTTGGGTTTGGGTGGCTGAAGATTCCAACTGATTTCTCTATCAAATATATGAGCAATGTGCTCTAAAAGATAGGAGAAGTTCAGTTCTCACAGAAATATTCAGTGCTCCCTATGAAAACAGCACAAGAACAATAAAATCCCTCCTGCCAAGATTTGTGTAATTTGAACATTTAACCCTTAGGTTTTCTTCCTTGGTGGTCAAGCACCATTTGAATCTCTTTCGTTCTGACCTTGGGTGACAGCTATCTGACCTTGGATTTTGTTTTTAAAAATGTAGTTGCTGTATCATGTTACTGTAACGCCTACCTCCAACAAAGAAGGGAAACCAGGTCAAAAGCTGCTTGCTGGCTTAACAAACTGAGATGGAAGGTTATACCTACAAACCAAGGATTAAGATAGCCTGTCAACCACATGTGAGAAGTTTTGCCTAAAAGAACAGTAGCTGAAGCAGACCCTTAAATTACATGATGTCTCTTTCCCTGATAAAGATAGAAATAATGCCTCTATAAATTAAAACAAGACAAAACCAACATCAAAAAAACAACCCAAAAGCTTGTTTAGAAGCAGTTTTCCACTGGCACGTATAAAGACGGGAGTGGCTATGGCAGGAAATACTCCAGTTCAGGGAGAGCTCTGCCCTTAAGTGTGGGCGTCTATTGGTCTCATTTCCTCACTTATCAACATGGCAAGAATAAAATCTAATAAATGCAGCAGCAAAGTCTGTAAGATTTATGAAAAATACATCAAAGACAAGAAGAAAATGAAGAATTACATACTGTCATTATGTTACAGTCCTGTCCTCCTCAGCACAAACAGGCTCTGGAGTGGCATGGAAAGTCTTACAAAGACAAGAACAGTAATGGTGTGTACACTATTTACTTACTAAGTGATTCCTGTTGATTCTTATTAACTCCAGTTTAAAATTAAGCACAAACTATATCACACTGGAAGCAGCAAACTCTCTATTGTTTTTAAGCATCCATTCTCCCTCCCACTCACCCACTTCTCCTCTCCATAAAGTATGTCCTATTTCTGACATCTAAAAATATTTCTGAAGGTTTATCCTGGCTGTTATCACCATAATGAGTGATATATTTTCTGAAAATAAATCATACTAATGCATATACTCTAATTATCCCCAGACATTATTTCTGTGAAAGAAAATGGGACTGGAGAAGATGTACTAGATGAAAGCAATATAGAGATTTTTGCTGTGGTAATGAACATCATCTGTTAAGGAGCAGGGTTGCTAGACCTTTGGAAATGTTGTTGTTAAATGTGAAGTTACATTACAGGACAATCTTGTTTCATCAGCTGAGCAGGAAAGCTCTGACTCAAAGGATGCTGTGATGAAAGCCTGAATTATCTATTATGCTCAGGGCCTCTGGCACTTTAGCTTCCCTTTACCTTCCAGTGTGAACCAGTCTTAGGGGAACTGTGAATCAGACCTAAGCTGTTTATAAGCTGTGAAGTAAACAAACATTAGAAACAAAAATCTGCAGGAGGCAGGTTTACTGAAGAATGTAAAAAATGGAAATCTGAACCACTACTGGCTGTGCTGAGTTAAAATCCTTGGGCTGGCCAGAAGGACTGACAGCCAGATTTTATGACTACCTGGAAGCAATCCTATTGCCAAGCTAGAAACATTAGGAGGAGCAGATATAAATGATATCTTGGAACAGATCAGAAACCTTCACAAAAGGTAGGTGATAAGAAAGGCAGAACTTTATATTTCCATTTCAAGATCATATGAGAGGCGCTGATATACCAGGTGTGTAGGTCTGCGTGTCTGCAGTAGAGAAGTGTCAAAAGAAAACTTGTTGCAGCTCTGGATCCCCAGAGCAATCTTCAGTGTGAGTTTGGGGTGTGAGGTGGCTGCATCTGGAGCCACTGAGGCCAAGTCTCAAACATCTGTGGGTAACAAAGGTATTTCTTGTAATGTGGACACGGGGCCATTAGAGTGGGATCACACATTTGCATCAGCAATAAATCTTGACATGTCAGTGTGCAGTGTCACTGCTGGCCTGAGGCCTGCTTGGACTCCTGACTTAAATGATGAAAATCATCACACTCGTCATTGTGGGTGTGATTTTAAACAAGACAAGAAGAAATGGTGTGAAATAGAAATGTAATATTCTAGTTGCACAATTAACTCCTATAGAAGCAACAAATAATGTTTCCTAAATGAAAAAGGTGTTATATTTAACAGGAAACAATGGTTTTACTTCTTTGTTCTGAAATATAGCAGTTGTGTTACACTTTTGGATGTAAGTTTGGAAACTTTCATACCACTCATACGCAGATCTATAAATATCACTGGGTTTTAAAGATTCCCCTTTAAAAAGGCAGCAAAAGCAGACCCAGAATGGTGAAATTCTACTTCACATTAATACTGACCATAGCCACTGGTTGTGAGGATTTTTTTTACTTTAATTTTGCCCACAACCTAGGCTTCCTGCTTTCCAAGAACAATGTCTAAACCTGGAAGTCTACTTTCCCTGGAAACAAAGAATTTGCTTCCTTTGCTTATTTACACTTGAAGAAACATGACCACTTATGCCATGTTTGCTAATCATATTTCCAAGAATAATAGAGGTGCTAATTCCATACAGAAAGTATTCATTTTTCTCAATCAGTCTACAAGAGGTATTCTTTTAAAATGTTGTTGACTTTTATTTTTATTAAATGAAAATGTTCTTGGGGCATCTAAGTACTGTATTATTTTCACAAACTGGAGGACTCCCAAACCAAACAGAAGATTAGCCAAACACTTTTGGGATAAACCCCCCTGAGAACTTTATGAAACTATTCAAACCCAACATTTTTAAGCAGTATTTTTGTGAACATAATTTCTTTTTTTGAAGTAGAGTAGAAACAGGAGGGAATTAGGAGATTGTAAATAGGGGCAAACACAGATTTTTACTATGAGCAATTGAACAAATGTTTGGAAACATACTTGTTTCTTTCCACATTATCCCATCTGTTAGAGACATGTATATGTTTAGATCAATTTTTTAGAAAGCAAATGTTAATTTAAAGTTGCACTAAATTCTTGAAGCCCTTAAAACAGGCTGTACTCTCGCAATCATGTCTTAAACTGTAAAATATCTTTCTGTAACAATGATTTGCAAAAGGGCTATATTCCATTTATTTCATTGAATATCACTATTCAGTTCAGTTACTAGTAGAAGCTAGTCATTTCTGAATTATTTGTTTGGGGACCCCATTTTAATAGATCCTCAAGTACAAGCATTCATTTTTTGGGTTGTTGGGTTTTTTTATTGTTTCTTGTCTAACTTAAAGTTATTGGGGTGCCTTAAAAGCCAAATAGGATGCATTCTTATTTTTGGAGTTCAAATTTAAATATATAGATATAGTAAATATGTTGTCAGAGTTACTGAGACTTTTTGATTACAACAGTGACTGCTAATACTACTCCTTTTCTGTCAACATAACTATAAGTATCTATTTGAACTGATGTTTACAGACAAATAAATTATAAAATTTGTGGAGAATCTTTCTCTAAAAATGCACTAGTGCTTATAAATATTTATTCCTTCCCTAGTCTATAGATCATTTGATTATCACTGTAAATTTCTCTGTAAACTTATTCACGTAGGTGATTGATAACAAAATCTCAAGGTCAAATGTTCTCATTACGAGTATGCATTTATAGGAAAGTACCTGACTATGTCCAGCATTTGCTATTGTTAAGTATTTGGAATTTTTTTATTAGTTTAACTGAGGGTATCAATTCAAAATTTTGTGAACTTGACATCTTCCAGTGCCAGAACAGATCTGTTACAGAGTGCCAAGTGGTCTCTTTGTATTAAGTTCTTCACGGTATGTGTTGGACAAATAAAAGTGAGGAGCAGAGCAATCTAGATTTGCCCAAGTTGGTACATTCTACAAGAATGACAAGTACTACAGTAGCAACTTGCCAAACTTAGAGGCCATGGACAGCCTGAAAATAATGGGTTATCTGGTACTGTGTGCTGATCATGGATGAACCAATGTACTCAACACGAGATGGACTCACGACTGAGAGGAGTCCATGGAAGACATGGTACATATCTTCAACTTTATACTTCCAATGCAAAGAGGAATCAAGGACATGCAGATGTCAGTGTTACTTTACAGCAGTACTTGTCAATACAGAGGAAAGTTGTTCCCAAAAATGGAGGGACAGAAAAAGGGACAGACCATGCCATAATGACTTTCAAGGACTTACAACAGCTGGACATTTAATTGATATCTCCAGCTGCTTCAAGAAAAAATGTTGCGATAAAAAGTTATCACTGACCGGGACGAGGTCTGTGTAATGGAAAGGTTTTTGGAAATCAGCCATATTCTCCCTAGGATTTACCTCTGCAGTGGTTGGTTGGTTGGTTGGTTGATACCAAAAAAATAAAAGGTAGATAGATTTGAGGGCAGTGTCAGAACTTGTGCCTGGCAACCAGTGCCATTCTGGTGGATTTCTGAAAGGCCCAACAAACTGGGGTACACAGGGAACATATAGAAGTGGGGTTTTGGAAGTGGTGTTTTGGACACTTGGACACAAAACCCCACAAGAAGTGCGGGTTTGGAATTCCTTTCTGTCTCTTCCTTAGTACTCTTTCTCTGACATTATGGACCCCTGTTTCACATTTATCCATCAGCCAGTGACACCGGATATTTCAGAGAGGGTTCCTGTTCCTTGAATTGTCTGGGAGGAAAATTCTGCTCCCTCTCTGCCTGCTGCATTTCTCACCCAGAAAATTCAAAATGCATTTGGAAAGTGTCTGTGAAAGGTTTTAACCACCCTGCTAAACCCTTGAGTGCTGCTTTTAAAAACTATCCATTATGTGGAGGAGGCTTCTCACAATAGCCTGGGAACATAAGACCTGAGCCTGCTTCAGCAGCTGGCTCTCCTTCCTGGCACAGCAGCAGGCTGTCACCGCGCTGCTGGCTGAGCACAGCTCACAGCCACCTCATCCCTCTGTGCCTGGAGCACTCAGGACCCCACTGAAAAAACTCCAGGGTTTTACTGGGAAATGCTGATTAATCAAAACTGAGCCCTTTCATGGGAAAACATCTTGTCTGACAAACTTCCAAGGAAACAGAGAAAAATTTGCACTGGAAGTATCCTTCTTTTCTCTCTGATAGCTGATAAGTGCTAGGTGACCAAATTCCTAAGACTTGCATCTTCAAGGTCAGGGTCTCCCTCTGCTAGGACTGCTGGCTAGCCAGCAACACAGAGGACCATGCTCCTGGGATAAATCTTACTGATTTTATGACAGTATTCATTTTAAAAATCAGACTTCAACCATGGGAAATTACACAAACTTTGACCTTTCTGCATGAAATAAAAGATTTTTCAGCAGAAAAAGAATTCTAGTTTATGCTTGTCTTTGCTCAGTAGGGAGCTAACCTCTTCATACTCCTTAATCTCTATCAAAATCCTGTGATACTGTTGCCTCACTTCTCTTTTCCCTTGAGACTAATGATTAAGTAGGTTAGTCAAAACTTGCAGTGTCTACTAGAGGCATACTTCTCAAATTCTACCTAGCTTCTCAAATAATGGCCTCCAGTTAAAATGTGGACTCCACTAATTTATTGAAGTTGACTATCCGTTTACTACATTATTCTTTCAGGCGATTTTTATCCTCAGAATATGTAGTTAAAGGTCATACATACGATATCTGATACAAAAATCAACTGCTTCCTGTGATCACATACAACCATGTAAAGGAAAATGAAAGCTAAGTGCAGAACTGGTCAAAGATATGACTTTAAGTTATACAATATTCTGAAATTGTTCATTTTAAGAAAAGACAGCTAGGCATAAATATTTCAGTGGGAAAAGTGTACCTTTTGTTAATGCACATGTTATAATTTTTTGTACCTAAACAGTAAATTAATATTGAATTGAATTTTTATTCTAAACTGAGAAGATAATAATAAGAATCAAATTAATCTAATCACGCAACAGTATTTTTTTCACTTTCTCTTTATGTTTAATTTTCAAATGTAATGCTGAAATTCATGTATCATGTACTGCAGGGTACTAGAAACAGGGGAAAAATTAAACCCAAAGAACTTAATCAAAATGACAAAGCCTAGATTCCTTCTTTCTAGAGAAGGAAATTGCTCGTATGTAGGTGAAGCCATTATAGGACATCAATTTTGCTTGGTTTCTCTTCACCTTGTAGTTGCCATGTATGCTAGGTATAAAAACAAGACTGATGGAGAGCTTTTGTAACATGTTTCTGTGTAGAGAAAATTTACTTGACACATTTTTTACCACACCTTTTCTTCCAAGGTGATATGTCTGGGAAAATATTCTTGTTTCTTAACAGGATATCTTTCAAAATACACTGGCTGTAGATAGAACACCACTCTTAAATATTTCTTTTGATGTTTGTACAAACTCCTAAAGCATCATTCTTTGCTTTAGATAGGACTCTGTGCCATACTTCTTCTTAGTGCTAGAATCAAGAGTGCTGTTAACTCAGTTTTGTTGTCATGGTTCGTTTTATGCTTGTAATGCACTGTGCTTTTCATTCACATTGAAAATAACACCTCAACAGTATTTAGTGTAGAACTAACTGTAACACTGGTGGTGTTCTTAATACTGACTACTCAATTTCTCTATCCCACTGGAAAATACCTTTCTTTGATTTTTATTTAAAGGTAATTTCTCTTCTGGAAGCATCATGGCAATATACTTTATTATTAACGGGAAGCAGTCGTTTTTGATCTCTGACTTCCTTATTTTTTCTGCCTATCTATATGGGATGCATCATTCAGATAAGCCTTTTTAATGATTACAGGTTTGTTTGAGAAACAGATTTTGGCAAATCCCAAATATTAACATGGAACTTGTAGTGGTCTTTGAGTCTGAAAGAAAGCTTGGAAAGCAAATGGTTAAAATATTTTGAGGAAGTGATTCATGACCTAATGAAGCTTGGAAGACACTGAAGTGATGTTTGTTGACATTTGTCAGATACCACATGGAATTTGTGATTTGACTGTTTGTTGGCTGTTTCTGTGCTGGAGGAGTTCCCACCTCCCTCTGATGCCTGTCATGCCGCACAACTTTTCAGATCTGTTCTTTTCCTCCAGCACTCCCAGCTATAACTATGCACCCAACATGGATAAGCACTGGATTATGCAGTACACGGGGCCCATGCTGCCAATCCACATGGAGTTTACAAATGTCTTGCAGCGCAAAAGACTTCAGACCCTGATGTCAGTTGACGACTCTATGGAAAGAGTGAGTGCAAGAAACTGCTGTGAATACAATCTTATTAGTCAGTAACAAAATTAAATTAATTAATTCTTTCTTTACCTTCACCAGCCACATTCTGGGGAAAGTCATTGTGCTATGAGGAATTACTCCACTTTTTCCCAGTAGAATTGAATTCTGGTTCTCTGCAACATGATGCCAAGCTCCTGGCTTTCTTCTTTCAATTGCTGGGTTAAGAAACTACTGGGCTCTTCTAAAGGGAAAAGTCACTGGGCCTGATATAAAGCATGGCATTAACAGAAAATGCATCACCTGCATGTACACATGGATAGACACAGGTGCACACATGACAACTTGCATTCATTTCACACACTCCCTTCACAGTTTGTCCTTCAGTTGAAATCTGGGAACTGGCAAATCACAGCAACTCAGGTGTCAGTCTACGAGTGTTTGCAGAAGTTAGGCAATGCCGTGTACAGCTAATTATAGGTAACATGATACATGAACTATTAGGTGTACTTTGTATGACTTTTTGTTCCAAAATCAAGCACCATGACCAAAGATCTTCCCCCAGAGAGATTTCTTTAAACTTTAATAAAAATTTACAGCTTTTTCCCAAGCCCACAACTGTAAGGAATAAGAAAGTTGCAGACTAGCACAGTAAATCAAATCTGAGTACCTTTTCCCCTAAAGCTGTACCAGACTTTTTTCACAAGCTGTGTTTGAGTACACAATGAATTTTGGACATACTAATGCAACTACCCGATCATTACCATATTTTTTCTATTCTAATTTTGTGGAGCTGTTTAATTGTCCCCTCTGTCAAGTGTGAAATTGAACTTGTACGTTGATTTTCTAGCAGCATAGTAAAGGCAAGAGGTAAAAAATGCCAATGCCCAGAATCTGTGTCAACAACCTCATTGATGCCGTGTTTGGCCCTGTATATTTAAGGGTTATAAATGATGGTTATACATGATTATGCACAAAACATATTTTGCTACACTTTAACTCAGAGTTCTTTCTGTGCTGGGTTGCAGTTACACCAAATGCTTGCGGAGATGGGAGAACTGGAGAATACCTACATTATTTACACTGCTGACCATGGATACCATATTGGGCAGTTCGGACTGGTCAAGGGGAAGTCAATGCCGTATGACTTTGATATTCGAGTTCCTTTCTTTATTCGTGGTCCAAGTGTGGAGCCGGGATCAGTGTACGTTCCCTTATGTCTCTAGCACAGCTGTTGAGCCTAATGCAAAATGTTTCTGAGAGCATGTAATTATCACTCTGTCTAGTTTCATTTCGTAAAGGATGCCTTATTACTGCAGAGCAATGAGTCTCATAAAGAGGCAGTTCTTCCACTTTGCATATTATGAATACGTTATAATGCAGATGAGAAAATTGTGTAATGCACAGTCCTAGAGGTTTAGACTTTGGTTTTGCTTTTAAAAACAATGTGCTCATCTTTACTGCTCACTCTGAGGTTTAGCAGAATGGGTGGCATCATGCCCTCATTGTCAATGAGATAAGAGCAGTGTTGCTGCTGCACCTCCTTGTTTGACTGTGCTTAACTTTTTCTTTGTGATGTCAGTCTGCAGCACTGGCCTATCGTTCTGAGTTGTACACTTCAAAGGCGGTTTTCTAAACTTAGCACTTCTGTAGAGCTTTACATCTTCAAAGCCCTGATAAGCATTAATTATCATTCTATTTCCAAGAGAATGTGAAGACTTACACAGTGAACACATGACAACTATGACCTTTCCTGTTGACTTGCAGAGTGCCTCAGATAGTTCTGAATATTGATCTTGCTCCAACAATTCTGGATATAGCAGGCCTTGACACACCTCCAGATATGGATGGCAAATCTGTCCTAAAGCTTCTGGACTTGGAAAGACCAGGAAACAGGTGGGTCCCGAGATCCTTTTTTAGTCAGTTCAGAAGCACACACCTTAGTAAATCAACAACTGAGTGGAAAAACAGATTCTGTGAAAATGAGCTGTGTCATGGCAACGACCACAGCTTTCCCATTTGAAGAGTCTCTTAAGTAGTAGATCTATAAAATTGCACGTATATGTAAGTGGAGAGGGTTTTTTTTCCAAATTGATTTGTTAACTCTTACAGTGGTGTACTTCAGTGCCAGCAGTAAATATTATTATTTTACTTTCAGGTTTCGAACAAACAAGAAGACCAAAATTTGGCGTGACACATTTCTAGTGGAAAGAGGGTAATTATTAGGGGTGAGAGAGTTTTGGGAGAGCCTGCCTGCTGGGAACACTCCCTTGTACACTCTTTCCTTTTTGCTCCTTCCTCTTCTTTTTTATGATCCGAGAAGCAGTAAATTTTGCAAGCAAACTGACAGGCATGACTTTTTTCCTAGTTTCCCACCACTACCTCTGCGAGCTACTGTGCTCCCAAATCCCTTTCTCTGAAGAAATTTGAAACCATGCTTTTCTGGTGATTCTTCTAGCTTCTTTCCCTAATTTTGTCCTTGTGCCCAGTTTCGTCATTATCTGAATCATTTTCTTACCAAATCTCTGCTTCAAATCCAGCTGTGCAGAATCCTCCTATCAACTCATTTCATATTTTCCATCACATATTAGAAGCATTCTTCATTTTTGTTCCAGCTAAGACTTATGTGTAATTGAGATTCATGACTATAACTGCTCCTCTCTTCGCTGATAACTCCTTATACCCTCTCACCTTGCCAGTTGTTGCTGTGAAAATTTTCTCTGGGTAAAAATTTTACAGCAATTTCCTTCTGGCACTTTATGACTTTACAGAATATGAAAACCTTGTCTGATGTATTACAAAACAGTGCATACAAGACACATTGTAATATGTAAGATACAGCCAAGCTTGTGCTGAGTATGAAAGTCCTGTTGTGTCTTCAGCTGGGTTTTTCAGCCAAGAAAGTACTGTTTCAAAGTGTTTTGCTTTGTGAAAGAACCTACATTTATGTATGAATGGTGCTGAACTGTACCAGTTGGACATATTTTAGCAGCACTTATTTATCTTCTGGCAATTTTCAGCCAATCACCTGAGCCTTTTTTTCAGTATATGACCTACATCGAAGGTCAGTAACAGAAATGTGGGGTTGTTTTTTTTTTCCCTGAGAAGACATTAAACCTTCAAGTAGCTTTATTGTTCAAGTTACATTCGTCCTTAGAGCTTAGAACAATGTATCTAAAACATTCAACTTTTTTTTTTTAATAAGCAAATTTCTGCGTAAGAAGGAGGAATCCAACAAAAACACACAGCAGTCTAATCAACTACCAAAGTATGAGAGAGTAAAAGAATTATGTCAACAAGCAAGATACCAGACAGCCTGTGAACAACCAGGACAGGTAAGCCACAAGTAACTGCAGTTTTCTAGATGTCACAGGGAAACACATGTTTTACACTATGAGTCAAAAGAAGTGGAAGAATATGGCATTTGGAAGGTAACTAAAAGATCACTGTTAATATCTTCAGAGCAAAAAGAATCAGACAAATTTCTCTTAAGCAGTGGTCCAATTTAAGATGTTAAAGACCCAGTCCTTCATTTGCTGTCTTAGTACAGAGCTTATTGTAAAACTCCTGTGCTCAAACATAAGATGAAATGGCTACTTTTTCTTTGATCATGTGTATTGATAAATATGCAAAATAGTTCAGTCATTATTGTTAATAAGAGAGAGAATCTTTTTGAGCAGTGAAAGCTTGTACCCACTGCGATAGTCCAGGATTACCAAAGCAAGCTGGTTAGTCCTAAGGTTATACGTGATTTCATTTGCTGGGATGAACAACTGAACAGCACACTTAGTAATCATTATCCTTTATTATTTATTGAAACACCTTAAATAGAAGGCTCCCCTTGCCCACTCTCTGTTTCAGGTCACTGTAAGGATTCAGGCAGTGATAACCATACCCAAGCATTACTTTTTCTTCTTGCAGCCTTAATGATTTCAGTATAATGCCTGACTCTGATACAAATTGTCTGCTCATAAAACCAGAAATTACTGCACCCCTGGCTATTATGCTTACACCTGCATCTCTGCAGTGCATGCACAGGAAGAGAACTAAATTAAGAAGAGTGATTCTGATTCCAAATTCTCTTCAAGCCATCCTGAGTTAATGCTATACCTATGGTAACATATGAAGATGGATTTACCGGGGAGATGTGTAAGCGAGCTGTATGCCTTCTCATTGACACCACCTCCAGCCATGCTGGGGCACATGCTGGGGGCCCCAGGCGGTGGCTTGTGCCTGCCTTGCCGTCCTTGTGCTCCGTCCCCATCCCCACACACCTCTCTGGAGAAGTGTGAGGTGATTTCTCCCAGGCAGGCACTTGCGCTTTCCCCTCAGATGTTTGCTCAGAGCCCTGCAGCCAGCCGTGGGCCTGGCGCTGGGCTCTCGGCGGGCTGGTTTGAGCGAGGGCACAAAGCCCTCTCTGTGCTCCGCTCCCCTCCGCTGCCACCCAAGGTGCCTCGCCCGGGGCAGGTCTGCTCTGCACGGCCAGCCCGAGGGCGCTGGGGAGAGCTCGCCTGGAGAAACGCTCCGTCCCTACCCTTCCCCTTCTCATCCTGCCGAGTGTAGTGTTACAGTAAATCTCGGTTAATCACAGATTGGGCTGGATTAATGTTTTGGCTGTCACGTCCTCGGTCAGGTCCTCTGTCACAGCTCTCACCTCACACATGCTCCTTAAATGCAGCCACTTTTGAAGGGATATACACAATATCGCAGTCTCACCCAAGGGCAAAGTTTCCAGGAGTTCAAGCACTGCCATTGTAAACACTGATTAAATTTGAAAATCTGAATGCTTTATAAAAACTAAAGGAGATCAATGAAGTCATTTAGACTGCTAGACGCTAAGATGTTTCATTTTAAAGTAACAAAATATTTTCTTTGCAATTATTCCTTATATTTATTACCTCTTATGCCAAAATCCAGGTTTGGAAGAACTACTTTTCCAGATATGAATAGAAAAGGTTAAGTGTCCTGACCAGATACCACACCTGAAGCAGTAGGAAACACTGCTCACGACCCTGTTCTCAGCCCAGGGCAGTAGACCATCCCATATTGGTGAATCCAGTTTGATAAAAGGGTGTAGGAAGAAGGGCTTCAGTCAGCCAGGAGGCTACAAGAGCAATAATGTTTGATAGTGAGTCTCCCACCTACAAACTCTCATGGAGGTCTTTTCAATGCAGAAGATATGTTGGCTACACAAAGCCCAGCACCCATCCCTCACAGCTGGATGAAGGACAGGGCTGAACTGACCTCTTTAAGACCAATTTTCAGACACAGTCATTGATGTGTACACATTATTTTCTTAAACAAATAGATCGAAGTTGTCCCTGATAGTTCTGACATCCTGAAGGCTTCCTGCAGGGATGCTGAAGTTAAATGTGCCTACGGAAAGCTTCTGTTAGGCAGAACATCATGAGGGGTGGAGCATCCTCTCTCTGGGTTTGTTCAGCCCGTGGGGCACAGACCCACTCCTCCCACTCCATTCACCCTCATGCCAGCCCTAGGAAGCAAGGCCAGTTTCTCTCTCAAGGACACATGTGGTGCTCACAGGAAAGCCAGCATAGAATAGGTAAGGTGTGAATTTAAAGAACAACACTGGAATAATATGAACTTCAGCGATAATAATAATATTTCACTGCAGTGTGAAATAAGTGTCTGCAGGATTTTTTCTGTGTAGAGAAGTTCTTAAAATAAAAGTTAGTAGGTCAAATAAATTTACTTCAGTCCAAATATGTTCCAATGTGGACTTCTGAGCCATCATAGTTTAATATGAGGTTCCTGCAGCAGATTTGCTCTAGTCATTTTGCACCTCTTGGAAAAGACAAAATATTGCCGTGCGTGACTTAACTTTGTTTTATCTTTTGAGATTAGTGTATTTGATTTCAATTACATAGGTGCATATATAGTAATAAAATCTTCCTTTAAATTATGATGGTTTATAATACTTCCTACGTTTACTCTAATCAGTTGCAGTTAACATCAGTTAAATTAAAATTACTTTCACAGAATGAGTGATTGCTGACAGATTTTTAAATAGTGAAATTACTGGTCTGTGGGAAGCTGCTGCTAAATGTCTGAAACCAAGAAAAAGCATTTGGGGAATTAATACACCATTAAAAGCTTGTTCTTTAAATTTGCTCTAGTCAATACGTAGTTTATTTGAAAACGAGAATGCAAGAAAGCTGAAAAATAATTTTTTTTTCCTATATTAAAATGAGGTGTGATCCTGAGACCCACTAGTTCCAAAATCTCCAAGGATGTGGTACTCAGGATAATGATTGCTTCAGCTTATTTTCTCTTAAAAAACAAGGGAAAATAAAGGAACCTAGTATAGTAAAGATAATTTTTAAATTAAAAGTTTCAAAATTCCTATTTTTTCTATGTCCAATCTATATCTGAAAATAGATAAACCTAAAAAATGGCGGGGGGAAGATGAGAAAATACTAAACATCTGTAAAATATAGATATAAAATATTTCCACTGTTATTTTTTAATGCATTTAAATTTTCTAGCACCATTGCCAGATTGCGACACTTTCATTGTAGATCCCAATGCAGATCACTGTCCCCTTGCTGTTTTCTCATAATCCCCTTTATGGGAGGACAGTTTCCAAGAGTTCACCCACCTCCCTGAGAACATCTCAGAAGTGAGATGTGCATCGGATGCGGTCACTCCTGAGTTATGTTCCGGCAGTCATTACCGTGGGTCAGCAGTGAGCCCATGCCAAGGAGGGGAGTGCTCCTGCTGAGCTGCATTAGCAAGAGCACTGCTAACAGGTCGTGGGAAGTGAGTGCTCACCTCTCCCTGGTGCCTGTGGGCTGCAGCTGGAATGCTGCATCCGGGTTGGGATCTCCATGAGCAGCGGGACTTTGGTGCGCTGGAGCAAGTCCAGTGGAGGACTCCAGAGATGGGTGAGGAG
Organism: Pachycephala philippinensis; assembly: GCA_013397055.1. Lineage (NCBI taxonomy): Eukaryota > Metazoa > Chordata > Aves > Passeriformes > Pachycephala > Pachycephala philippinensis. The sequence continues at coordinate 601,053 of VWZT01016776.1, forward strand.
GGGCAGAGGTTTGTTTAGCCAGGGGAACAGAAGGCAAATGAGGAAGCTAATTGTTTCCCTTGATTAACTAATGGCTAATTAGAGAGAAGACAGACCCAGGTACGTCTTGGAGGTGCACAGCAAAAGGGCTATCAGTAAGAGACAAGTTGCAGCAAGGGAAATTCTAAATAGATGCATGGAAAAAAATGTTACCATAAACGTGATTAAGAACTGGAGCCCAAAGAGGCTGTGGAAAGTCCATCCCAGGATACTTCCAAAACCTAATAATGTTGCTGCTTTGAGGAGGAGGATGAACTAAATGACCTCCAGATGTTCCTTCCATTACATGCTCTTAAGTTTTTGCTTGCTTAGTACCTGGACCTGAGGATTTCATGTTTTCTTCTTCCTCCTCCTCAACTTCATAACTTGGGAACTGCTGTTAATTTTATGAACTTGTAAGTGAGTTATGGGTCACCTGCCCATGTCATATTTGGATATAGACCAGATTTCAGCTCCCACCCTGCCCCAGCTGTTGATCTGTGCTCACCCAAAGCAAAGGCAGTCCCATCACACCAGGCCAGGTTCACTCCCCCAGCAAAGGGAATAGGAACGGTGGGCTCCCTGCTCAGCTCTGGGGCTTGGAGCAGGGTGGAAGTTTCCTTTGTGGTCCCTCCACATCTCCACATGAGAGAATGCTCAAGAAATTATGATGGGAACAGGAGGTTTCTTTCATAGTTTATATGCCAAATTTGTCACCAGTTTACATGGTGTAGCTTACTGAGGTCACCTGATTGAGCCCAGTTGGTTTAGCAGTGGATACTGATGGGTTTTAACACATAAATGGTTTGCAGGGTATTTTTATATTTCATTGATACATATTTACCGTCTCAGTAATAAGCTGCACAATACAGAAATATTGATTCATCTGCAGCATTGCTATCCCTGCTTCAGTTCTAAAATGAGAAACAGTTCGTGTCAACTTGTAATAAAGCTTTGTTAATTTTCCAATAGAGCAGAAATAATAACACGTGAACAAATGTTTCTCTGGATTAATACAACCTTATCATGACACAAATCTCTTCTCAGCTTTCCACTGGAATAACCTGAGACGAGAATATATGTTAGTTCAGGAGGTTTAGAGGCAAGCTGCTCTTAAATCCTCCAGCAGGTTATTTTTCTTGAACTCATTCCATCTTCTCACTCATGAAATTCTTCTGGATACTTAGCAAATATCAAATAAAACCATGTTAACTGTGTTTTCGTTTATACTTTTTCTTTCTCTCTTCCCTTACCTAAACGTGTAATTAAGGAGTTGAGTTAATTCATAAGTATTTATTCTTCTTCTCTCCAGTCTGAGTCATAGGAATTTTCCTAAGGCATAATTTTGACTTCTGGGACCTAACACTCTTTCCCAGATCACAGTTACCTTATGAGGTCTGGTGACTGATAGGCTGGGTGTCTCCAGTGTACTGCTCAATCCATTATTTATAATCAGTATCAAATCCATAGCCAAACACACATTTTTGTCCTCTTAGAAAAATTACACAAACCACAATTTTTTAAAAATTCTCCCAATAGGGTAAAAAAAGAGAACCACCCTCCCAAAATGAGGACTGTGAAGCACTGTGTTTAAAATTTCAGCTCTTAGATTGGATGACTCAGCAATGAAACCCAGACATGGGTCTGTTTATTTTACGGGCATACATCTCCTACCATCTGCTCGGCACTACCTGCCAGTTTGTGAACAGCAAAGGTCTGAAACCTGTAAAGATCCATGGTCTTCTGCCAGCTCCGATGAGCACAGACAGTGGGCAGAACAGAAAAATGCCTTGTGCTGCCTTGTTGGTATGACATGCACGCACGTGAACTCACACTGTGCTAGGCAGGTATAACGTTTTAGCTGCACCTTCCATGTCCTCTCTTTTCGTGCATCTCAGCTTTAGAGGTGCATAATATTGTGTTTCCTCCTGAGGAACTGTATCCCAAAACTAGCCTGAGGAAATACGGTTTATTTGGAGAAAATGCCTGAAGACTGTACGGTGAGATTTTAGATTAGGTCTCAGTGTATTTTACAGTGATCTCAGGCTTTACGGGTAGTCACTGGAGACATGTTGCTGAATCCAAACATCAGCTCTGTGGTCAATGTGCAAGATTCTTCTGGCTCTGATCCAAAAAGCATGTTATGTAGCCTGTACTCCTATTTCTCACGTATTCTTCACCTTCTAAAAACCTAGCATAAGAATTTAATTGTAGTATTCATATTCATATTTATCAAATTATCATATCAGCATTCAGTTGAAAGCACGTCTATTTGTCATAATAAAAGAACACTTGCCATCAATCAGATTACAGATAATATTGTAAAGGAAATTAGAATGGGGCTTATTAGGTGTAGTCTGGTTTGGCTCAAGTATCTATGCTCTCATAAAATAAATATCACAGACCATACATTTGTATAGGTCAGCTTTATGACCAGCTGCAGAGTATGAATAAAAACACATACGCTGGTAAGAGCTGGCCAGAAGTGTCAGATGGCTGGCCAGCCACTGACAGCCAGACCCTGAGCACCCACTAAAACTCAACTAAAATTATGCTATGGCATATAAACATCACTCGTGGATTCTCCAGATTCCAGAATAACCTCCTGATACTCGCAGGAGTCAAAAGGCACTGGTGATCAACCTGTTTCACCAGAGCATTGATTCAGAGCTGTCTCTTCTTTGCCATCTCCCCATTGATACCATCTTTTCTTAGTAATAATTCAGTGGAGGATCTATACATAGACTCAACTGGAAGCATATGTGTTTGGGACCTGTTATGTGCTTAAAACTAAGTGTGTACTTCAGTGCTTTTGTGAACAGCTTTTGTAGCTATTCCTCACTTTAGACCCTGCACAGTCATCCCTCACATCTGACAGAAACATGCCTGCAACTTAGTTGCTCAGGAATTCATAGGAATTGCCAGAAATTATGATACCTCTAGTTAAAATACCACTCTGTTTATGAGTTGAAACCAAATATGAAGATAAGTTCCTTTATCTCTAAAAATAATCTTTCAAGGCATGGTATTTCATATTTCAGCCTAAATAGTTCACATTTCAGCCTAAATATTTAAGTTTTTATCAAGCAGAGAGCAGCTCTTCCCAGATCTGACAATTCTTTAAATTCAAGCAATTCTTAATTGGAAGTATCAAGTCTATTCTGGATCAAATCCAGAGATATTCCAGGAAGATCACTGGATTCACTGGTTTCATCTCTTTCAATGCACTATTGTGTTCAGCATTTTCACTATCATCTTACTGGTGTTCTCTAACAGAAAGACTTTTTGGTAGAATGGCGCCTATTTTAACAAAGCAAATTCTTTAAACCTTTCTTAAAGTAATTCTGTGTACCAAAAATGTCTAGACAGAAAACATGATTTATGCAAGAATTATTTTTAACGCTTTCTGTAGTACTCCTTTGAGGTTCTCTTTTTGCAGAGTTTCCATTTTTAAGTATCCAGTGAAATAGAGTGCAAGCAAAGTCCTCTGCAAGTTAAATATATATGACGCAATAGTAACAGATTATTATTGATACTACTATTTAGAGCTAAAGAATTAAATTTATCCTTTTCATTGGCTTCTATTTGTTTGCACCTGAGAGTGGATGTTTATTGGATAACAACAGAAGTCTCTTGATGTTGAGTTGTAACTACAGGCAAGTTAATAGATTTGGTAGAGAATGCTATGCAGGTGAAATATTTGCTGTCTTGACCTAGGTGCCCACATTTCTAGAGCTGACAAGGCAGTTCATGCATTTTTTATAACTAGAGAACTGCTATAACTGTGACACTTAAAATCAATCTTGGCTATACTGCAAGAATGCAAAATTGTGTAGTCTGTAAAATTCCTAGGCAATTTTCTCTTTCTTTTCATAAGCTTGTGAAGTAGCTCAAAATTACTGATTTTAATATAGTTATTTCTGTTATCTGGTGATTAATTCCTTCATTTCTTTTTTCCTCCAGTTCTGTCCCTGTGCATTTATCTGAATGTACTTCTAAAGCCTGTCATACATTTTTGCCCATATTACATCAGATCTTATAGGATCTTCCCTATCTGTTGAACCACTGACCATTGTATTTTTCAGGAACACTTCTCAGGGGCTAAGCCTGTATATAAATAACCATCTTTGAATACATTAATTTTGTCAGATTCTGGAGCATGATTCAATAGAAAGTGGTTCAGTTATGAGAAAATGGTACAAAAATTGGGATCTGCCATTACAGGCAATATCAGCTCAGTACTAAAATGGAGGAGGTGATTTTTTTCCCACAAAAATGCAGCAATTCCAAATTCCCTGAGTGAACCTGGCAAACTATCCCTGTTAAACAGCTGCGCTCATGTGCAATGTTCAAGTACTGCTGAGATGAAACAACACAGATTAGTATTTCCAGGGGTATTTAGGAGCCTTGGTCAGGACCAGGGCTCAGTTCTGCTCTATGGGAATGCGTAGAGGACGTGACCTTAGCCAGTAAACATTTCCCAGTATTCAGGTCCAGTTCAGCAGAAATGAGCTGCTGCTGCTCTGCACTGTTTACCATAGACAACTAATTACAGGGCACTTTTCAATATGTTGTGCGACATGGCCTCTTTTAATGGCCCAGAGAAAGCAAAAACAAGACAGTTCTGATTGCAGTAGCACAGCCCTGAACCAGACTCCTTTCCCAGCATTATCACACCAAATTCCCTGGCACTCCCCCAGATCTGGTTACTGCTAATGGAGAAAAGCGGGACACACGTACTCAGCCCATGATGGTATTTCCATCTAAACTGTTTTCAAATTTAGAGCATACCTTTCAAAACAGGAAAAAAGGGAAATGAGATCTTGAAGACATGTTTAAATTCATGAAGTCTTCATTTTTCAGGCCTTATCTTAACATTCCCTAGGCTGAGCAATAGTACTCAAAGTCAGTCATACATTACAAAAATGAAAAAGCACCTGTAAAAATATTGCTGCTATGTTATATTTCCGGTTGCATGTTTTTCGGGGTTTCGTAACTTTGTGATAAAATCTGACAAGGTATTTAACACTGAGGTGTCTACTGCAAATACTATGTGTTTACATTTCATAGAAACCTTTAGCTTGCCTACTGTTGGGACACTTTTCATGACCTGTCTAATTCATTTCCCCTCTGTATAAGGGGGCAGCAACTGCCTCAAATCCGTCACAGTCTATTAACTGCACAAAGCTGATTTGAAGTCCTGTCTAAGCAGCTATTTACAGTGGAGCACGTCACAATGACTCATTCTGAATGTATAGTTTTATGCCTTAATTATAATCAGTAATGAAATAGACTTAATTTTAAGGCTGTGGCACAACTGATTAATACCGGGAAGTTGAGACCCCAGGTAGTTACGAAGTCAATTGGTGTTGTCTTCCTTATGTAGCTCTAAGTTGCAACTGGAGCCATGCCAGTAGCAAGGAAAACAAAACCACCAAGTACAAACAATCCCTTTTAACCAGCCCATGTTCTACTCTTTGTCTTTGAAATATCTTTATGGGGGCAAACTTCTACCCCCAGAAGAAAATTCATCAGGCTAGTACCATTATCCAAGGAAAAGCTCCTGCTGCAGTGCTGTTGCAGTGCTTGCCTCAACTGTGAGGAACAGGCACAGGTACTTACATGTTTAAACTTCAGGTTTGTCAGGGAGAAAAGGAGCTCAACTTCTGAAGGATAGGATAGGATAGGATAGGATAGGATAGGATAGGGTAGGGTAGGATAGGATAGGATAGGAATTGTAGTTTAATCCCAGCCAGCAACTAAGCCCACGCAGCCCCTCACTCTGTCCCCCACCAGTGGGATCGGAGAGAGAATCGGACAAGTAAAAGCTGGAAAACTCATGGGTTGAGATAGAGTTTAATAGGGAAAGCAAAAGCAGTGCTTGCTAGCAAAGCAAGAGGGAATTCGTTCACACCTTCCTGGGGCAGGCAGGTGTTCAGACAGGTCTGGGAGAGCAGGGCTCCATCACACGTAACAATGACTTGGGAAGACAAATTCCATCACTCCAGATGTTCCCTTCTTCTTCCTTCTCCCCAACTTTATATACTAAGTATAATGTCATATGGTATGGATATACCATATCCCTTTGGTCAGTTGGGGTTGCCTGTCCCAGCTGTGTCTCCTCCCAATCTCCCAGGCACCCCCAGTCCCCTCACCAGCATGGCAGCACAAAAAGCAGAAAAGGCCTTGGCTCTGCAAGCCCTGCTCAGCAATAACAAAAACATCTCTATATTGTCAGCCCTGTGTTCAGCACAAATCCAAAGCACAGCCCCATACCAGCCACTGGGAAGAAAATTAACTCTTCCCCAGCCAAAAGCAGTGCAATAGGATAGGGTAGAACTATTTCTGTTGGAAGGGACCTACAATGATCACTGAGTCCAACTGCCTGGCCACTTCCATGGTGTATTGTTAACAGTAGTGTCCAAATGCCTCTTGAACATTGACAGGCTTGGGGCAACAACTCCATCTCCAGGAAGCCTGTACAGAAGTGTTTGACCACTCTCTTGGTAAAGAAATGCATCCTTATGTCTAGTCTGAACCTCCCCTGGCACAGCTTTGAACCATTCCCACATGTCCTGTCACTGGATCCACATCTCCCTCTCTGCTTTCCCTCCTCAGAGGGCTATGAAGAGCAATGACATTGCTTCTCAGCCTGCTTCTTTCAAAGTGCACAAACCCAAAGTCCTTAGCTGCTCAGTCCTTTTACTGCTTTACCTCTCCTAAGCTCCTCTGCAGTTAGCTGCCAGAGGCAGGGAAGGCACTGGGAAGAGCTGGCAGCCAGCACACACACAGCCAGCCAAGGCTCCAGGGGCATTCGCAGAACAAACCCTGCTTGGTTCAGGGTGGCTAGCAAAGCTCCTCCCAGTGGGGTAAGTTCCATCAGCTTTCAGGTGTGGGGTTTCAGGACTCCACTGGTGTGGAAGCATTAAAGATCCTCTTTCACTTTTGCTTCCCCTCTGAAACTAAATTGATGAGGAATGTGAACTGAAGGTGGGGAGCTGAGGTGAGAGGGAAATAGTTGCTGGAGGGTAGGTGATGAAATGAGATGAAAGAAGGAAAAGATGAGTCAGTGGCAAGGAAAAAGGCTGACGCTGATGAAGTTTCACAACATGACTGAAACAATGTAAGAGCTTGTTGCAGCCAAATGTCAGGGTCTTGGTTTTTTCTCTACTATTACTTTAGAGTTTTTAATTCTGAGTTAGTTCTGCTTTCTCCTACCAAAGTGAGAATAAATCAGTGCAGGGGTCTCTAAATCAGCATGAAGACAGAAGCAAGGACCATCCTATATTCCTATGGCAACAGTGAATTATTAGATTGGCTTAGGTGTTTTGTGAAATATCACCATAAGAAAGAAGATAAACATGGGGAAAATAAGAAAATATATACAAAATAAAATTTAATGAAGACATATTTAGTTTGTGTATATGCTAATGGCATTATTTAATTGATGGGGAAATGGTGATCCAGAAACCAAAACTGATAGTCCTGAACTTAAAAGAATAGTTTGGTATTCATAGTGGGAAAGAAGATAGAAAATAGGGGAGGGGAAGAGAAGGGGCAGTGCATTCAGTCAGAATCTTCTTTTATGTGCATTAAAGCATTTTATAGATCTAAAGATGAGCAGAAGGACCATTACAACAACTGCATAATGCATGCTCAGTGCCTGATTGCAGTGGCATGGGCAGGGAATCCGGAAAGTTAAACTGAAAATTCCCTCTTAAAATTCCAAAGCATCTTTATAATGACACTTTTTAAAGTAAAATTAAAAAAAGAAAAATAAAAGAGGAAATGAATCACATCTAATCCCTGTTTTAAATAGGGAACTATTATTGGCTTGTACTAGACACAGTGCGTCTTGTTTCAGTGTTAGTCATAATACTGTTAAAAATGATCTAAAAGGTTATTGAAGCCACTCCTACAACCTCTTGGTATAATTAATGCTAGACAAAGAGAATGCTTATTCTACTTTAAAATTCTGCTTTTGAGACTCTTTAAAAACTAGTGCCATATGTTTATAACTGTAACACGTACCCAATAAACACAGGAAATACAGTGGTGCAGTCAGCTCTTATCCTGTAACAATCATCTCTTGCTGAGGGAGGGAGAGTGCACATGCTATTGCAGAACATAGTCTGCAAAACTTTACAGCTCTTGGACACCTTTTCTCACAGAAAGTTACATTGTCACTTGTAGATTTACCTTTACACTGAAAGTCTGGGCATGAGTGTAATTTCTCTGCCAGCCATCAGACTTGGTCAAATAAATGTCCTTTTACACATGGCTTACTGTTCTCAGATCAGAGTCATGCCAATCCACAGGAGGATCTCAGCATGGAATCTATCTTTAACTCAGCCCACATGTTAGGCCAGAGAGTGCTCTCATGGTGCTGTGGTTCAGACCCACATCAGCTCATTCCTCAGGTTATCAGGTCAGCAAATCTACCTGAGGCTTAGTTTTCTGTCTCCATTCTTCATTCAGCATGACAGCATCCCCAAAACAGGCCAGAGCAGCCATTAGTTAATGGAACTTACCGAAATGTGTATGCTCTGATATTAGTGTCCATTTCAAAAATTAAGTTGGAGACTCCATTAGGACCAGCATCCATCTGTTTTCTTATTATTAATGAGGCAAGAGAGAGCTACTTATGCTATTCAGTCATGGGAACCAAAAAAAGGACACATTATAGAGAAACTTTACTGAAACTGCAGCTAAAAGGTTCCAGTTACCAATAGCATTATTGAGTTTTGTTCTTTGCAATATCCAGCCAAACTTAATTGCTTTGTATGCAGACTCTGGTTATTGTGGCTTAAGATGCAAAAGTGAACAAAACTCACTGAGTAATAGTCATTTATGGTTGTATTAAAATTATAAATAAACATGGCTATTTCTAGTTCTCCCTATTGTTATTCAGACTACCACTGACTTAAAATCTTCACGGACTTCTTATTTTATGTAGTGTATTGTGAGTGCCATGTATGGCAAGCTTTTGGTATGGGCAAAGGATCTCTGATGTCTCAGCACCTACCCNGAGAATTCCCTTTTTTTTTTTTTTTTTTTTTGAATGACATTTAGGTTTTTTAAGACAGGATGATATGGAAAGGAAATTAAAGTCCCAGATGCTTTTTAATTTCAAATGTGAAAGTGATGGGATCCACTGGAAAAATCCACCTGGCATCTTCCATCTGGTTCAGGGATGTTGATAATTAAGTCAGACAGATATTGTGCAGACAAACTGGAAAAAACCCTGTTTCCTCTCATTCTCCCACACTCGCTCTGATATTCAGCACACATACAATGCTTTTCACAGGTACTCCTTCCAGACCTTTTCCTCCCAAGTCTCATACAAATCTCATGACTTATAAATCCAAAGGAGTTTATCCAAGATAATTTCTTGTTTACTAAGTCCCTAAGGTTCTTCCCCTTGCTTGCACCTGCTGGCTGTAGGGAGTGGTTTATGTATTTTTCTATAGGTTACATCCACAATTTGTCCTTTTCTTTCCAAAAAACTCTACAACTGAATCAGTTCTTCTTCATCTGTGGGCTGGGTTGTTTTTTTTTTTGTTTTTTTTTTTCCCTAAATCGTGCTAGAAAATCCAAGTCACAGAACAAAGAAAAAAAATATTTTCTTTTCAAAGAAAACAAAGAGTTAGTAAAAACTGCCCTGCCAGTACTCCTTGACTGAGTAAATTAAGGCTTTTTACTTGCTCTTTTCAGGGATGTGTGTAGTCTAGATACTCTTGATTTACATATCTCTTTTTTTTGTCTAGGTTGTATTTTTTTAATGCTGATTTGAAGTGATTTCATTCAAGCTAATGTTTGCCTAGCATGAGAAAGATATTGGGAAGAATGTGACTGAATTTGTGCCCTAAAACATTTCCCTTCTCAGTTTTCTGTTTAGGGGACTGCTTAAATTTTTAAAGAAATTTACATGTCTCCTTTTACTATCCACCTGAAAGCAACAGGGGTTTGGAAGGCTGCTGGGAAATCATCTTCATGTCTCTGTCTCGCAGAAATGGCAGTGCACAGAGGATGCTTCTGGCAAACTTCGAATTCACAAGTGCAAGGTGTCCGGCGACATCCTGGCCATCAGAAAGAGAACCCGCAGCATCCACTCCCGGGGATACAGCGGCAAAGACAAAGACTGCAACTGTGGAGACACTGATTACCGGAACAGCAGGACCCAAAGGAAAAATCAAAGACAGTTCTTGAGAAACCCTAACGTGCAAAGTAAGTGTTATTTGATCTCTTGGCCTCTGAGGCAGAGAGCAGGGGAAAATGGCTAGCAGAGCATTTTCCTACCAGAATGCTCTTGCTTTCACCTCCGTGTCTAATGAAGATGTCTGTAATTGGTAGTCAGGTTCTACATAATTGCCTCTGTAATAAGTACCTAAAGTGGGCCTAAAGCTGGACAGGGACTTTTTACAAGGGCGTGTGGAGATAGGACAAGGGGAAATTGCTTTAAACTGGGACAGAGCAGGTTTGGGTTAGATATTACGAAGAAATTCAGTACTATGTGGGTGTTGAGGCCCTGGAACAGGTTGTCCAGAGAAATTGTGGATGCCCCATCCCTGGGCGTGTTCAAGACCAGGTTAGGTGGAGCTTTGATCAACCTGGTGTAGTGGCAGGTGTCCCTCTCACGGCAGGGGATAGGAACTGGGTTTTCTTTTAGGTCCTTTCCAACGCGAACCGTTCTGTGATTCTAACAGCGTCAATAACAGCGATATTTATCCTTTGGAAGACGGCGAGGAGCAGCCTTAGGGCTGCGGGTGCGGCGGTGGCGGTGATGCTCTGGTGCCACCTCCCGCCCAGCTCGGACACGACAGCCCGGTGGCCGTCGGAGCCGGTGCTTGCCCAGGGTGCCGAGGCGAGTGTTTTGTTTCGTGGTTAAGGCTGAATTCTCGCTGTTTGGTGATGCCCCACACACATCCGCTCCCCGAGGCACTGCGGGGCTGCCCTCGGACTGAAACACTGCTCGGCTATCGCTTCCCTTCTGCCTTCTCCGCAGGGACACGCGTGAGATCACAGCGTCCTCTAGTGGAGCGTGGGCTGAAGGCACTGTGCAAGAGGGTTTTAGGACTGTAGCACTTCGGTTTGTTTCTGCTAATGATTTGAAGAATCAAATTCTTGATTTCTTGATTAAAAGAAGCCTATTTCAAGAAGCTATTATTTTAAATGGAGCACGATTTTTCTTCTCTCTGCCCAGCAATGCATGTGAATTTCTGTAGCTGTAGTGATAGAAGCAGAGCTGGATTTTGGAATTTGTTGAAGACCAGGCTCTCTCTAACTAGAGTACTCCTCTCCTGCACTCTAACTACAGTACTAGACTGAGGAATGAAATAAAGATAGATCTTTAAAGTAAGATGATAGTGAAGTTGTATGAGAAACACAGAAGTTAGAAGGTGCTGCACAGATGTCTACAAGATAAGAAAATAATGTCAGTATCATTCAAAATATTTCCTGATTTAAAGCCTCCCCCACTCTGGATGTGAACAAGAATCCCTGGTATTCTTTGTACATTCAACCACAATATTGTCTGTCTTAAGTCATCTCCTTGTTCAGCCTAATACTATCTTGATCTAATTTCTTCCATTTGTTTAGTGTGGTCTAAGGAACCTCACAGTGTGTACAGGCAGACATCTGCTGAAAAGTGTACATGCCACAGACTGCCAGGGTGATTCTCAAACTGGGGAATGTTCCCTCAAGTGATATTTTCATAGGGGGATATCTTCTGTGTACCTTGGAAAGAGGTGCTGCCAAGTGACCAGCAAGGGCTGAAAGGGGATTGCGAGTGGAGCAAGTTACCTGGGGAGAGAAAGTAAGGAAAGGATGGAAAACATCTGAAGGAAGCATCAGAAAAGTTGCTTTGTTACACTTTAATTCTTTACAACATTTTTATATCTCTTCCCTTCTCTGCCTCCTCCAAATCAGCCTTAACACTCCTCTGAGTGGAGCAGGGAAAGACTCATAATGATGACTTTTTTTTAAGGTAATTACTAGTTCAGGCCTGTCTTCAGATGACACATGCATGAGAGGCTTATATATTCCACCCTTTCAGGCACTTGTTTATTAAGTACTATCATCAGAGGCTGTTAAATGCAAGAAGTTGTCCCATCTGACCCTATGAATCTTTCTACATAATTTTATTAAGGAGTAATATGGTTACAGATCAGAAAGATGCTTTGAAACTAGTTTTTCTGTTCATAAAAATGAATGTCCTCATTACCTTGATTGAGACTTTTTCCACCTGACAGCAGGCAATTGCTGAAATGGTTTAGGACAGGGTAGTTTGAATGAAATGATCAATGATATCTGCTCTTTTAAAAGATTCTTGCAGGAAAGGTTCAGCACGAGTCTCTCAAAGACACATAGAAACTGCACTAGAACTGACACTAGCTGCCAAAGGCAGTATTTTCCTACAGCTACTGTTTTCTATTGCATAAATTAGTGTTAGGTGACATGGGTGTGCTCAGCATAGATGCAACAAATGGAAATGCCCTACAACTGACTTTTCACAAGGTTAATTTTGTATGTCTAGAGCTCTCTGTGTGTGGTTTTGCTAGACAGGGCGTGCTTTGGTGTGGTATTGACTGTTGGTTTTATCAGCTTGGTTTGGGTCAAGTGCATTTAGCAAAAGAAGTAAAAAGTGTAAGTGAGGTCTTTCAGACTGAGCCCAAACAGAGGTTTTCTTGTACATAAAATTAAAGACCCCTCAAAAGAGCTAATTGTCTTAGTCTTGCTCACATACACAGTAACTGGAAGAGCTGTAACCCTACTAAGCTCAGAGCTTTTGAGGGGTAAAAATGACATAATAAATCTCACTGTAGCTCTGCAATGCAGCAACTTTTTGATGGTCTATGACTTGCATACATAAATACAGATGACATGTGTGTCATATATACATATAGATACATACAGATTCTGATATCTGGTTGATTCTTACCCTTTAAATTATTACCTTTAAAAAGGAAAAGGTGTTAACCTTCTAAAAATTACTTTTCTATTCTAAAGCATGTATTAAATATGTCACATGCCAATTTAAAGGTGGTGACCTTGTTTCACAGTACTGAATTATTTGATTTTCTAAAGTGGGTTCTAATCCTGTGGTCTCTGATTTTTTTTTAGTGTCTCTTTCTATATGTCTGATTTCTGAGATACTGGTTTTTATTTGAAGATATAGATGCTAACTGTGGCATAAGGTCAGACTAGCATGAAATGCAAACCTCGAAGCGATTGAAATTTCATTCTACGCCTGGAAGTGTGGGCCACAGTGTATCAAAATATCATTAAATAAGTTTCTCCAGAGTCACAGAAAAAATAAACTGGTTTTACTGAACAGCATTCTTCTCTTTGGAATATGTTTTGTGTTCATGGCACAAGTCATGTATATACAAATATATACATATATATATATATGTTTAACTGTGAATGTTTCTTCTTCTTCAGAATACAAACCTCGATTTGTTCACACTCGCCAAACCCGGTCCTTGTCTGTGGAATTTGAAGGTGAAATATATGACATAAATCTGGAAGAAGAAGAGCTACAGGTGCTAAAGACCAGAAGTATCACCAAGCGTCACAATGCTGAAAATGAGGAAGAAGCAGAGGAAGCTGCTCGTGCTGCTCGGGACACAATGGTCTCTGATGGCACTGATGCTATGGGTCAACCCAGCTCTGTCAGAGTGACACACAAGTATGATTGCTTTTTCTATATGTTTTTTTTTGTTTCTTAGAACAAAATCTTCATTTTCTAATTTTTCTCTTTCTCCCTTTATACCATATTTAGGAACTTGAAACTGTCATCACAGATTTCAGATAAACCTGAGCAGTATTTTTTAGGAAGTGGAATCATTTCTATTTAGTACGTGTATTTTAAATGGAGACCTCTTGTTAAGGTTTTATTTCTGAGGAGGAGTAGGCATCTCCAGAGGGAAATTCATCCTTTGTATCAAAATATGCATGTTATGATGGATTAATCACCCTGTTAAGCTGATGCTCCTGCTGTTCATTATAAAGTTTAGCATAGAGGCCTAAATCTGAGATGACTGAAGTCACACTCTATACGAGGACAGATTATGTCAGTTACATCATTTTTCTTAATGCTTAGTTGTTTGCAGACATTAGCATTAGCTAAGATACATTAGACCTGTTTTTTCAAGATACACTAAATCTGAAAGAAAAGGCAAACTTCTCAAAATAATTCTTAGTTTAAAAATGTTAATATGATTGATTTGAAAAGCCAGGAATATTCAGGTAACAAAAATCTTTGTTTAATCTCTTTTATTATATTTAAAACATAAATATATTTTCTCTCTTTTCTTCTTTTTTACTTTTTTTTTAGGAAAACACAAAAGTTAGTTTTGAATAGTAAAAATTATCCTTTCTTACACTGATAATTTCCAACCATGGAATTAATAAAGCTTTAAATAGTTTTCCAGAAAAAGTTATTTCTCCATAAAGTGTTTTGACCTTTACAGAACATTATTGCTTTCAGAATTCTTTGAGGGAAGAAAGAAACAGAATAGGATAACATGGGAAGAAAGAAACATCTACATCTTTTTTTCCATTATTCTTCTCAAAAATTAAAAGAAGGGTTTTGATGAAGCAGGACCCTAAAATAGTTCTGTCTATAAAATTAGATTTCTCTAATTAAGGAATTTCTGTTTGTCAGCATGGTGACTTTGAAAGCCCAGCCTGCACTCTGCTGGATTTTCTATCTCAGTCCACTGCCTCAATCTTGCTTGTGCTTTTTTTGCTTTTGGTAGAGCTGTTTTTTCGAACACTGTTGTGAATGTTTTGCCCTTGCAATGTTTTTTAACTCAAGTTCTCTGTAGACTTTTTGTTTAACCATGTGTTTGAACTCCCTCCTCTAACTTTGGTTCTTGTTGGTCTTTACTGATTATATTGATCTTCAGCCCTCTGACTGTATGTTCTCTTGAGTGTTTTGCATGCTGGGAAGATGAGCTACATTAATGTGGCAAGAAGAATATATTTCTCAGCAGCTGCTGGTTAAATAAACAATGGCACATTTGATTAACACGAGGCTTTAAATTCTGAACAGATTTTTACTTCAGTTTCAATTTCATTTCTGATTGATTAAGAATGTATTTCATTTTTTGCTTAGCAGGCACAGACCATCTGTCACGGATGACAAGTTTTTTTTCCAGAGAAACCAGATCAAAGCAATTGTTATTATTAAGTCAACACAGGAAGACCTTGTAGAGGTTTTTTTATTTACTAGCAGAATATAAAAAAATAATTGATTAGGAATGTTGGAAGAAAGAGAAAAAATGGGTGGGTAACTGGGAAATGACTGACTTTCTTTTTCCTATTTCTTAAACTCACATCTACAGATGTTTTATTCTTCCAAATGACACTATTCACTGTGAGAGGGAGCTGTACCAATCTGCCAGAGCCTGGAAGGACCACAAGGCTTACATTGATAAGGAGGTAAGAGGTATTTTAAAATCTCAGTGAAGTCTTCACACTGCTACCTTTTCAAAGAATAATTCTGAGTCAGAAATATTCTCTGCAGATCGAAGCTCTCCAAGACAAAATTAAGAATTTGAGGGAAGTTAGAGGACACCTAAAAAGAAGAAAACCAGATGAATGTGATTGTAGTAAGCAGAGGTAAGAAAGATGGCACTAAATACTGGATGCTACATTGATTTCTAAGGCTTATGCATTTTCCAGGGGTTTTGAGATGGAAAATTAAAAAACAAAGCTTTATTGATATTTATAACCATTGTAGGCTCTTATTTTAGTTAGAGATGAGTAGAAGCTACTGTGAATCACAAGAAGATAACTTTTAACATTTTAAGATTAAATATGTTTGTATACTACTAACACATTTGAATCCAGTTGTAGTTCTGCTATAACCTGGCATAGGATCACACAGATATAACTTTCTTAAATGAAGTGAAAATTGTAAGTCATTTTGTATAGCTCCTTACGAAAATGTCAACAATAGTATATTTCTGTTTTGGTTTTGTGTTGAAAATAGTTTCATGACTTAATAATTCTTAAAATTTTCCCTGTAGCTATTACAACAAAGAGAAAGGGGTAAAGGCCCAAGAGAAACTCAAGAGCCATCTTCATCCCTTCAAGTAAGATTGTTATTAACCTCTCATTCTCACAGTTGGCTTTTTGGTGACTG
This sequence comes from Pachycephala philippinensis, assembly GCA_013397055.1. Taxonomy (NCBI): domain Eukaryota; kingdom Metazoa; phylum Chordata; class Aves; order Passeriformes; genus Pachycephala; species Pachycephala philippinensis. Next base: position 617,224 of record VWZT01016776.1, read on the forward strand.
GAGAAACATAGTTTTGGGGATTTGGGGAGTTTTTTGGTTTGGGTTTTGTTGGGTTATCTGTGGAGAGAGGAAGGGATGAGGTGAGGGGAAAAAATGTCTCATGTAGCAAGCTATCACAATAAACATTCAGTAGTTTTAGACCAATTTTTGAAAGTTTATGGACAATATTTCTCCAACCTATTGATAGAAAAAGGATGAAAATAGTGTTATCAGAAACTGATCAATATTATTTTTTAAAGATCCAGTAAAACCTAAATGCAGCAGTGCATCTTTTCTCATGCTTGCTGAAGGGAACACCTTATTTAACAGCTGGGGAAGCTGAGCTAGAAGGTCACTTTCTCATCCTTCCACCTTTATAAAATCCAGGAAGATGTGAAAACTGCTAGTTCTTAGCAGTTAGAACAAAGTTCTTAGTCAGACATGCCCAACTTGCTCTCTGAACAGAGAAGCAGCACAGGAGGTGGACGGCAAACTGCAGCTGTTCAAAGAGAACCGGAGAAGGAAGAAGGAGCGGAAGGGGAAGCGGCGCCAGAAGAAGGGAGATGAGTGCAGCCTGCCTGGGCTGACGTGCTTCACCCACGACAACAACCACTGGCAGACAGCACCGTTCTGGAACTGTAAGTCTCGTGTCAAAATGCAGATGGGATCTAGGTTATCCTCTGCTCTATTACTGGTTTTCCACTTCATGCAATCAGAGCATTATTCTGACCTTTAATGCTGTCAGAAACTTCAGCACATAAAAAGGTCTACTTTAATTTTAACATTTTTATTTCAAAGTATATAATAAACAACTTTTTGTGAACAGAATGCAGATACTGTCCCTTATGAATTCTACCCATTAGTCCTTTTTTTATATGCTAAAATAGTTTCAAAATCACAGCTGCATAGCACTTGTGTATATGAACAAAATATTAGAGGTAAAGGATATTTTAAGTCTCTTTAAACTTCATGGTATATAGATTACTATCCTGTTGAGACTTCAACATTTCTCAGTATTCAGCATTAACTAACAATACATTTTTGATGGTGGAGACAGAAAAGTGATTGAAAACTTTATTTTCAAAAATTTCAAGATCAGGTGACTATTAAGTTACCATATATTTGACTTCAAGCTGAAAATTTGCTACGAACAACTTTTCATTTGGAGACAGAAACTGTCTCCTAGTGATAATCTGTTCTGATTGCACTAGGACTTCTGCTAATATGTATTCTACATTTTAAAATGTTCCTAAAGTAGTCATGCACATGATTTTTTTTTAAAGACAACAATTATATTGGCTAATTGTTTATTAACTGTGGAGTAACAAAAGGTTATGAAAAGAATTCTCATATTGCTCTGCATTCTGATAATGCTCCAGCAACAGTCATGGGGTAAAAAAAAGTCCTTTTTACACAGTCCAAAATTTAAAGAAGAGCTAATGTATTATAATACAGTTACTATTTTTATGAAGTCTGTTCAAAACATTGATACTGTTCACAGCTAGTCACAGTACCCAAATCTAAATAAATCTAAATAAAAATTTAAGGTAAGGCTAGTATTTTATTATTGTGATTAAAGGTACTAGTAGAAAAAAACAAGCATATTATTTTTCACTGAAAACTAATAACTCGTTTCTTTAATTACAGTGGGCTCTTTCTGTGCTTGCACAAGCTCCAATAACAACACTTACTGGTGTTTGCGAACTGTTAACGACACCCACAATTTCCTCTTCTGTGAGTTTGCAACTGGCTTCTTGGAATATTTTGATATGAACACTGATCCCTATCAGGTAAACCCCTTTCCCTGTTACAAAATGCCATTCACCAGACTCCTCTAGGGTTTTTTTAATCTTTGTTAACAAGAGTCATTTCCCTTCCTTCCTCTCTTTCTCAGCTGACCAATACAGTTCACACAGTGGAAAGAGGCATTTTGAATCAATTGCACATCCAGCTGATGGAACTGCGAAGTTGTCAAGGTTACAAGCAGTGCAATCCAAGGCCAAAGGGACTTGAGACAGGTACAAGAGAAATAGTATTGTTTATTTCCATTTTATTAATATTTTTTAAATCTACTTAAGTTCTAATTGTATCCATGAAGTGTCACTCTCCTAAGTGTTGCTCTGAACAATTTGGAATTATCCATATACACCATCCTGCACATCCACATGACCAGGAAGCTTCCTTGTAAGTTTGCACAGGTTCTTCTTGACAGATATTGATGGCAAAAACCATCATTTGACAGAAACGCTGCACAAGGGAAATCGTTATTGGAGCTAATCAATAATGGCCACATGCAGATCTTCACAGCCATAACTCTTTTCTCTGTTGCAGGGTTTATTTCATTAGTTTTTGCCTCCCAGTATTGGGTGAGGTATTAAATCCTGTGTTTGATTTCAAATGCTGTCTGCCTGTGTGAACAACTTCAGGTTCCCTACCACAACTGAGACTGAACGTTGCAAACTTCTAATCACCAGTAGTCTCCTTCATTTTTGAAGAAAGCAATATTTCTTTACAAGAGTCTCTGAGTAAAAAAAGGCTGGTATTTTTACTTCATGTCCCTGGAATTTGTTGCACTTAACTTTGGTTGATTGAACATTGTGATTTTTTTTTTTTCCACAGGAATACTCCATTCTACATAATTTGTGGTGTTGCATCTTTGTATCTCTTTCTACATCTACAAATGTTTCTCTTTTTTACAATATCTAATTGTTTGGGGATTTTATTATTTTTGAAAACCTGTGGGTTTTCAGTTCTTTTATGTAAAACTTCCAGGAAATCTTTGTTGGACTGCAGCTCTGTCTTTATTTAACACAGTACATTTCTTTTTAGGAATTAGATGCTGTGCATGGAAAACTACATTTTGAATGGTTTTACAAGTTCTAAACACTAACAAAAGTTACTCTTGTATTTTCCTATATCAGGAAATAAAGATGGAGGAAGCTATGATCCACACAGGTATTCACACTTTTTTATTCTCCTCAGCAGCTTCTTTCCAAATAATTGCATGACTCCAGTCCATTTCAACTAATGTCTGTATCCTGCCATGTTGCACACAGCATAGCTTTTGATGCATGCATTTTCTAACTACTCTACACTGAACTTGGCCATTGTTTTTTAGATCTACCATTCTGCATTTAACGTAGCTCATTGTCATAGCAAGACTTCATACAGCTCGTATTTCATGCCTGTACTTCTTAGATGTTTGCCCAAGGAAAATTACCCAGAAAGAATCACCTCTTTTGGGTTGCTCTCATGTTATCATGTTGTTTTTGGATGGGTTGGAGGTGTTTTTCTGGCTTTATTTAGTAAGTCTTCACAGCTGTTTTTTAAATGTAAACCAAATATGCTTAAAAGGCTTTCTGAGGTACAAAGAACCTAATCAAACCTATGGAAGCAAAGCAAAATCTTCTCACTGGCTTCAGGAAATGTGGGCAGATACTGCTTTAAGCAAAAGCAGTGCTCAATATGAGCAGCCTGTGCTCGGTGGCCAGCAGGAGACTGTTCGATATAAATGTGGCAGAAAGATGAGGCTCCTTTGGGCTGAGACCAGATCAGACAAGCATGAAATGGAATTTCCTAAAAAGGTTGTGTTACTTGAACTGAGGAAAGGCAACAGGTGAGGTTTTTTTATACCTAAAAAAGTATATGTAAAAGGCTTGAACCTGAGGAATACATGACAGGCAGCTCTTCGAAAGTATATTTTTCTGTTTGAAAGTATACTTATTGTACCTACATGTTTATCATGCAGAGCCCTGTGTCTCCTGGTGGAGAAACCAGTCAAACATAACACAAAACCCTGAAGAGACTGAAAAAGCTGCAGGTCTTAACAGTACTGCACTTGCTGTTCATTGAGCAGTACTTGTCCTCAGGGTGAAAAACAGATTAACATCTGTGGAGTGTCATATTTAGACTGGACTCCTTTTCACAGTTTATCAGTTTTATACATTTTCATCTCTGCACTGTGGAGGAGTAGCTCCTGATATACATTGCTTACTTGAAAAGTAAACAAAGGAGTCCAAGGGGTGTACAAGTCTACATAAAACCTTTTTCACAGGGTCTTCTGAAAAGAACTAGTCATTAGTTTCCAGCAGTCAGAGAACAATTAAACTAATGTATTTCAATGTAAAGATCTCCAATTTAAGCAGCTACATTTTCTTTTGCAGCCAGTTTTGTATTTTTTCAACTGAGTAGTTTTGGGATCTAGGAAAATGATAATCTTTCATTTGGTTTATATCCCACTGTTTGCATTGCTCATTACAGTCTGGTGGGAACTGGTTACTACAATGATAGAAAGTGATCCCTGTAATTATGCTTTTAAGTCTTTCATTAGAAGGCATCCTTGTAAGTAAGCATTTCTAATTTTAACTATAGATCTAACAGAAATGGCATTTTTGAATTGTAGGATTGCATGAAATAGTAGAGCCCACAGGATTAATCTTTAAATTATATTTCCCTACACTGTTTAGTAACAAAAACATTTTAACTTCTGATACCAAAGAACATGCAATAAACATTTTGCTACTGTGATAAATAGCAGGTGTAATACAACACAAGCAATATTGCTCTGTGCCATGACATTCCCGACACCCAGTTTCTCAATTTACACAGATGCCTGGGCTCAACATTTTGGTTCAAGCCCCATCTTGGCGGATTATGTTTTTCTTTTCTTAAACAAAAAAAAACCCCAAACAAAACCAATCAAAACAAAACAAAAAACCACCCAACAACAATAACAACAACAAACCAACAAAAACCCCCAAACAAAACAACAAAAAAACTCCCAACAAAACAAAAACAAACAAAAAAATTAAATTAACAAACCGCATTTATCAAGAATCATTAAAATGATCTACTAGAGGATTCTTTTTTTGCTGCCTGCAGAGTAACAAATGGAATAACAATAGAAAGTCATCTGAACTGCCCCTTAGGCTTCCTTCAGTCCATGTAGATTCTCCACTCAGACCTGTTTCCAGTTCAAAATGCCCTGAGTTATTAAAGTATTGCCTGTGTTGCAGTAAAACACTGGGACAACAGGCCCATGTGGAAATAGCCAGTGTAATGCTGTTTGCTTTACACACAGGGAAGAACTGGTGTCACCTCTGTCCTTTGATGGACAGTTTGGCTCTGCAGACATGTTTGATAACAGGATGTGTCAACTGCACATTCCTCTCTCCTCTCCTACTTGTCTGAAATGTTTCAAAGCCACCAAGGATGTGATTGTACCCACCTATCTTTAGTCTCAAAGGAGACATATTCAAATCTCTTACTAGTTTTGAGACAGCACAGGCACTGATGGCATCATAGAGGATGCCAGGGTAGGATAAATGGAGAGTAAAGCTTAGCTAAAGCTTGATCTAAAAATGAACAAACAAACAAACAAACAATCAAGCAAAAAAAAAAAAAATTAGTAAGTTTTGTTTTGAACAGATAGCAACAATTTTTTTCTCTTTTGGATCTATATCATAGCTGAGAAATTCCAAAATGTTGGTCAAGGAAACCACTGCCATGCTGTTTCTCAAATGTAACTCATCTGCACTTTCCTGTTTCATACCTGTTTGTAACAAAATTTCTTACAGGAGAAAAAAAATCTCTTCTTTCCTCTCTTCTTCCCTCTGTATGCTTTGATTTCAGTGGGAAACTTTTCACGCTTACTGCAAGTTGTGGAATTAAACTGTGAGGTTACTTGCTTAGTCAACCAAAATACCTCTAGGACCTTAAGACTTTGCTTCCCTATTTGTTTAACATGTATGAATACAAGTTATCGCTGTCTTCAAACAAGCTCTTTCCTCTGCTTGACACAAAGATCATGAAACAATTCCCGGTGCCTTCCCAGCTGTGAAACTTCTCTGAGACTGCAGAAACAGTGCCACATTTAGAGGGGAAAAAACAGATCCAGAGTGAAGGACCATGTAGCTCTGACTCAGAGTTTCAGCTGTTTTGTGGGAATACAGGAAAGAAGGAGTTTGCTGATCTCACTCCTGTGCAGCACAGCCCCATTGCCCTGATGCTGAGGCTCCTCAGAAACCCTGTTCCTGTTCACTGGTTCCCAGAATTCCCCATTTCTCAACCTGCCACCACAGCTCAAGCCTGTCCCACTGCTGGGGATGGGCAGCAGAGGCCCTTCTGGGCCCAAAAGCACCTTTTTGGCTCCTGCTTTGCCCCCCACTCTCCTGGTGTGTCCCCAAACCTGTTACCAGTCAAACAGCATCACTTCTGTTTCAGTTCCTGCCATAACAGACCAACCCACTTGACTGTCCCTACAACAGTTTGTTTTCCTATACAGGCTCTGATGTGGCAAAGAAAAAGAAAAAAAGAGAAAAAAATCCCCTACCAATAGAAATAATAACAGAAAAATTTAAATGTTTTTGCATTTGCATTGTGGTTAATATCTTAGAGGGTTGAGTAACTAAATTCCTTGAAAAAGCAGCCCCCTTCTGTGATGTTTTCTAGGGCCCTTTATGCCTCTAAGCACTGGAATAGTAATTCTTCTTTCTTGAAACCTCTGTGGTATTTAATTATCTTTTGTTTCAGGAAACAAATTATCCATAATTTGACTTACGAAGATAGCTCTCATGTGGCCATGCCATGATTTCATTTCTCTTGTCTACTTCAGGAAAGAAAGAAGATGCTCTGTCATAGTCATTCTACCAAATCCAAAAAGCTTGGGTTTTTCTGGAACAGGAAGATTGTCAAATGTTTGCCCAAAAAAAAAAAAA
>VWZT01016776.1:623982-671846 GCA_013397055.1 Pachycephala philippinensis
GATATTAAAAAATTAAAATATTTACATTTTATGTTGCAAAATATTTCCAATTAAGAGCAAAGATTCAGGTGTTTTCAAACAAGGAAAGTGGTCTCCTTTTGGTGGGAAAAGAGTAAGGCCCCACATTTAAGAAAATCTCAGGGTTTTTTTCTGACCATAATGGTATTTTTCTGACTTTCCATATGATGGACTAAATATTGGAGAAATTATTTTGCTGTGAAATCCCAAGCTAGTAAGAAGCAAAGAATGTAATCTGTGATAGAGACAAGTTGTGTCTTCTGTTCTACTTAAATAATGAGAAAGGGCAACTTAAAACACAAATTAACGGAGCTGCCAAAAACCATCTGTAGGGATGCAGGGCTCAGTATAGATAAAGATTTGAGCTTAGTTCACGTGGTTGGACTATAGCTACTTGAACTTTTAAAGTAATTGATGCTAGCCTACCTGTCTGTACAATATTCAGGAAGAGAATAAATCATTATCAAAGAATTAATTACTAAAGGATGCCTGCAATATCATTTGTAAGGACAAAATTGTCACTTTCCCTGACAGACATTTTCATTGCCTGATTCATCTCTCCTTGTAGACCACCTTGTTGATGAAAACTTTTGAGTGAATCCAGTCTGCCTAGTGCATTAAATAAAATAATGCTGTTCAGTGTTACTTTTCAGTATAAAATGGGCTTCACACCACATCTGATAATCTGAGTCACTATAGTTACTGTAGCGAAATTTTTAAATATTTTGGAAATGGGTTTCTTTTGTGTCTTCGCATTTTCTGGCTGTGATCAATAAAAAATGCAGCTCCATTGTTACTTATAGACTCATATCTATGCCCTTTATTCAGACTTACTATTTGAAAAGGCTGTTAGATATTTTCTTTGAAAGCTTTTTTTAAAAAACAAAACCTTAAAAAAGTTCTCTGTGTATATTTTAACACTATTTCACAAAGTGGTGCAGTCCTATAAATTAATTCATACCAATTTTTGACAGCTTTTATTTCCCCTAATTGCTCCATGTAAACTGAAATGAATGTTTACAAAATAGATTAAAACCCCCTTTGGCTATCATTTACTAAATCAAATGTGTCTGCTTAGTTTGTAGATGATATTTTTTAAGCTACCCAGAAACAAAATTCATGTGGACATTGAAATTCAGGTCACCAATGGCTTTCAGATTAGTCCCATCTTTTATATTTAACCATTGTTTGGTTATTGCATATTTTGCTCGAGTGCTCAAGAAAGGCAAATGGATTATTTGTGTATTGAAATATTTTCTTGCCTTGAAATATCAGAGGAAGGACTTAACTCTGAATGCCATCACAAAGCCCCATTAGACCAGACTTTGTTCTTTCTTTACTCAGCCCAAGGATGTAGCAGGAGACAGGGAGGTTCTTGGAGCTGTGAACATATCCTAGGCCAGAACCATTCATCTGATGACAGAAGAGGTGGAGCATCTTACACTTTGAGCTACCTACTTTATGAACAGCTGTGCTTTCAAGCCAATTGATATAGAAACACACGTGGAAGCTTTGCTTGCACCTTTACTAGTGTTCACCAGTAGGCTTTATTCTTTCTTTCAACAGAGGACAGTTATGGGATGGATGGGAAGGCTAAGCTGCCCAATTTCACTGGCGACATTGACTGGCAAGGACTGGAAGACTTGTACAGTGTGAATGAAAGTGTATATGAATACAGACACAACTTTAGACTTAGTCTGGCTGACTGGACTAATTACTTGAAGGATGTAGATAGAATGTTTGCACTGCTGAACAGTTACTACCAGCAAAATAAAACAGACAAGGACAACACTGCTCGAAGCAACGGGGACGGGGACGAATCATCCACGCCACTCACCCTGGTGGAAATGACTTCTGCTGAGGAGTCCAGTGGCCTGACTGCAGAAGAGTTGCAGTTTATTGTGCCAACAGACTTTGCAGCCCTTGCTTTGAGCACGGTGAATTTAAGTCAGGAGAGGAAACTTGAATTAAACAACGATATTCCTGAGAAAAGTAGTTTGAATGACGCACACTGGAGAAATAGTCATCCAGCTGAAAAATGGATGGAGGATAAAGACTCGGACCGTTTCGATATGGATTTCAGTGGAAACGGTTTGATAGAGTTGGAGTCCCGGCATAGCTTCATGCTGCAGCCCATCAGCATTCCTCAAAAAGACACTCATCAGGACAGTGACACTGTGGAAGATATATTTGAAGATCAAATGTATCTTCCCATGAGGTCTGATGAACCCTTTGCTCATCAGACTGTAAACATATCCATTAGGGATTCACCTGTCAGTACCCAGAAAGCAGGAACTTTCTTAAAAAAAACCGAACAGAGTCTTGCAGGAGAAAGTCCACAAATCCTAAATGCAGAAGGCAGTGCCTCAGCTCCACTCTCCTTGGATTAGATCAAGTTGTAATCCATTAAATAAGTTCTCCCTTTTCTTATTAGCAAGCTAATAAAGGTAATCATGACAACTGACATTCCATGTTTATTGTAGATATGTTTTGCAGCTAAATTGAGCCCAGTTCAGTATTTGTCTCTGTGCATTTTTTTTATTCACATGCACATGCTGTCACTGTAATTCTCCACACTGGGAAGCAAGATTTCCAGTTTTCCATTAAAAGAAACAGTGTTAATTTTCAAATGCAGTAGCACACTATCTGAAAGCTAAAAATTATTTCTTTGAAGAGGATGTTCAAGTTACTTTTGCTATTTCCAAATGATCTCACCATGAATGAGTGTTTCAGTTCACCCAAGATGCCTGCATAATGTCTTTTTCACCAATTATTTTAACCACTGGCAATTCCTTATGCCATGCTTTCAAGTAAAATGCACTTTTAAAATCTGTATGCCATACCATTTATACATCTAATACCTTACAGGTTCTTAGTTTGCTCATTGTCTTGTGAAACTGTGAAACCAATAAACAGACTGACCTGAAAGAGGTAAACACCATGGATTGTGGAAAAAGATTCTTCAAATATTATTTTACCAAAAATATTGCATGCTTTTGTTGCTTTATTAAATTTACTCTCAGAAAGGTATGGCTAATGATCGTTAACTGCAGAAGGATTTGTTTAAATTGGATTGTTTCCCTATATGTTGATATTGTCAGTATTAAAATTCCATTAATTTTTTTTGACCTTTTTTTTTTCTGATACTGGTAGAAAGGCTTACACCAATACATAAATGTTTTTGTCACCCCGCCTGATTTTTATTATTCTCAACAGTATCTTGAAAGCATTATCATTTTGAGTCTTAAATTTTTTGTTTTGAACAGGCATTAAAGGGAATGATAAAATCATGTTAGATATCCATTATTTTAGACACAAAAGGCACATGAGAGTAAACAATAGTAGTTTAGTAATAATTTTTGTTGTTGTATTCTAAATTTTTTCTTGAACTTTACCAAACATTAAATCGTATGAAGTATAATACAAAAATGACTCTGAAAATCTGTGTTACTCAAAACTTAACATTTTCCCTTGTTTTTTTATAAATTTCTAAATAATTATGACAACAGCAACAAAAGAGAATTACCTCACAAACAGATGTAATTCCACAGTGTCCAACTCACGGGTGTGTTTCCTACCTGTTACATGTTATTTTGTGTAGTGAATATTTTTTGGCTATTGCAAGCACTGCAGGTTAAACTTACATTCATTACATTGTATTTTAAGTTGAAACTTTTAAAAAAGGAGATTCTTTTAGTAGGATTTTAATAATTTTAAGAAGCAGTCTTTTTGATGGACTCTGTAAATATGTTAAAATTACTAGTTCTTTATCTGATGTATGTGTCATGGGCGGATTGATAGAAAAACGTATTTATGGTCCTGAATGATGCTATTTGTACATAGGTTTTAAGTTACTAGGATACAAACTGTGTTTTTAAATCTTGTATAATATTTCTGTGATACTTTTATAGTACAATTCTGGCTTCGGGAAAGTCTAGAAGCAATATTTCTTGAAATAAAAAGTGTTTTACTTTACCTGCTTCAGAGAAGTCCAGATGATCCAGTTTTCTTCCTGAATAAGTTTTATTTCAAAAATATGTTAACAGTTTCAGCTTTAAGAATCCATCCACATTAAAAACAGGTAACAAAATAACACACAACATTCTGTTAGTTATAAATTATTCCTGGAGATGTGAGTAATATATATTTTTGTTGTTGTTTAAGACATGCTGTGATTTTAATTTTTAAAAAATTTTTTAAATTCAAATTCATCAAATCCTTTCTTGCTTGAACTCCATGCATGGAGCTGCACAACCAGCAGTTCCCAGAAGTAAGGCAGTGTTTCATGGAGCCGTGTCTTGCTTTACTGCTTTCTCTCCTCCCTGCACATCTGTCCCTGTGACAGCAAAGCGCTGCAGACCAGACATGCAGGGCTCACCAAGAGTGAACCACAGATCTTCAGTCAGAAGTTGTGTCTCCTTGGTCAAGAGTCAGCATGAAAAAGAATTAAGCCTTCAAGGTAAGCTCTGTCTTACATGAACTCTATGTTTGTTTGATGGCCTGTGAATAAGATTACCTTCATACCTAAACTCAGCCTCTGAATCTGTGCTTCTTGAGCTCTTCTTTCTTTTACATAGTCCTTGGACTCTGATGCTCCTGCAGACATGAAGTTACAGGTGATGTTTGTGGGGATCAGGAAAAGGGATGAATCCAAGTGTTCAAAAAGCAGCCGTTGCAATGTCAGATACAGCCCTGAGAGAAGTCTACCCTGAAAGCACACTAGCAAGCACAGGATGTATTTCAAAGCAGGGTGCAGAGCAGGCTGAGCCAACGAGTTTGGGAGGAGCTGAAGGACAAAAGCAAATTGAAGCAAGGTCCCACACAACCACCTCTTGTATCTTTGTGCAGGGAATTATCCAGCACCAACAATGTGCCCTATGTTCTTTGGAAGTTTCTCTTAATGCTTAGGTAGAGCAGAGAAGGGAATGGTATAACAGTGTGGTCCATCCATTCATCCCACTTGTCCTTCCTCCTCACCTGAGAGCTTAAAGTACTCATTGAGGAAATGGAAGAGAGAGCATCTTAGTTTGAATGTTCTTCCTTTTTCTAGGACAGTACTCAGTCGTCTAAACTATCAGCTAAACAGTGCCCTATCTTCTGAAGTAGGTGGCAGCCTTTTTTTACAAGTCTCTTATAGGAGTGTGGAGGAAAGAAAGTATAAAGGACATTCATTCTGTAGGCAAGAGGTACAGGGAGCAATGAGCCCTGATCCTTGCTCTCTTGGAAACACGCATCAAATAAAAAACTAAACCAAGTTAAAGGGGCCAAAATCTGTCATATCTCTAAGTAGCAGCCTAAGCTGTGTTACTGTCCCAATATGTTTTGCATTTCTTTCTGCACAGTACATCTTGTCCCATAGCTGAGGCAGTCGAGTCCATGAGCAGCCCACGGTGTGACTGTCAGGAAGCTTTTACAGGCAGTTGCAGGCTCAGGAACAAAACAAGTGCCTAAATCTGACTTCATTGGCAAGTGCTCCTCACACCAGGGGAGGGCCAAGAGGATGACCTTCATGGCTTTTTGTGACCTGCAGAGCAGTGGCAGATGTGTCTAATCTGAAAGGCAGTACATAGTTCAGTACTTTCTGAAGGGCCCCTGGAGCTGGACAGGAAGAACTTTAAAACTTGCACATCTTTGGGAGGTAGCAATGTTACGTGAAAAGTTTAATCTGGAATTTAAAATAAGGCAGCCGGTATTGCCTTCACATCCTTGGACAGTGTGAGACACTTTCTGAGACCTCCTAGCAACTGAAAGCACCGCAGAAGAGCAAACATGTGTAGTGCTTCACTTCCAGAACTAGACATAGAATCACAGAATGGCTTGGGTCAGAAGTGGCCTTAAAAATCATCTAGTTCCAACCCCCACCATGGGCAGGGACGTGACTTAGAGCTGTTACCAGTAGGTAAATCCTGTTGTTCCTGAGGTAGATGCACACTAGCAGCTTTGCAAAAAACAAACAAACAAAAAACATTTGGATCGGAACATTGCTCTGGAGTTCAGCCATCTGTAGTTTTTTGTGACAATTGAGGGAAGATTTTTTATGGTGCAGGTCTGAGCCCAGACCACCCCCACTCTCCCAGCCAAAATCCCTTGAGATGCCTGCAGCTGTCTACACTGGAAGTCACACAAGCACAGTCAGAGAGGATCTGTGTAAAACAGTCAGGGCTGAGAAGCCAAGAGGTGCAACAGCCCCGTCCAAGGAAGATCTGCCCAGGACTAGACTTGAGCCCTGAGCAGCCATGGGTGCCTGGTGCCTGGTTTGTGTGATAAAATAACAAAACTAGAGGAAGAAAAACCCAATCCTGTTTGTGTGCTCTGACATAATTTTTCAGTGAGAACCGATGTGCAGTAAACGGGGTACAAGCCAGAGAGTCATTTCAGAAGCGATGTGTCACAGCCGAGGGGACGCAGTCACAGCCCGGCACTGCCCGGAGTACGCGGCTCGGGCAGCAGGTGTCAGTGCAGAGCCACGCCACAAGCGCCTCTCCTTGAGCCTGCATCCCTCCCCGGGCTTCCAGCCGCTGCCGAGGGCTGCATCTATTCCGTCTTCAACCAGCAGCGGCACCCGAGATGTGCTACCAATCTAATTTAATCAGATGTGCTACAAATCTAATTTTATCCACCTTCCTTGGTTTAACAGCTCTGGTCTTGGACACCGGTGACGTGCAGGGGGATCTGAAAGATGTTTTTTTTGTCTGGTTACATGTATTGGAAATGAAAACACGCAAGTCTCACTTTTAACTTGGAAATCAGAGAGGATGTGGACACAATCAACACACATGATATGCTGTTTTTTATTTCCAAGTATCAAGTATTCAAGAGTTTGTTTTGTAAACACATGTTTACAACAGATGCTGACAGTAGATGTCATTAAATCATGGGTTATACAACTTTAAAATTATTCTAAGCTCTGCTGAGAAATAAATATCAATTAAAAAAAAAAAAAAAACATACAGGAGCCTAAAGTATGCAAAAATACCCAGCATCAACCAATTATTCTCTTTTTACCACAGCACAGCACCCACACACTCATACGGTCAGACATACTCTACAAATTTCCTTAATACTCTACACATTTGCTTAATAATGAGTTTTTTAAAAACTAAACAGTTACAGGCAGTGTGCCCACTCCATGCTCCTACAATCCTACCCAGACTGTTGCTGTTCTGCACAAATCATTTGGTAGAGGTATGCACTGCAGCCAGGGGCCAAACTCCCATGTGCTCAGCTGGTGAAAAGAGCAGGAATCTTCCTTCAGGAAAGCCTTCACTCAACCGTGGATCTCACTGACACAAAATTTTCTTTTTTGTACTGAAACTCAGCTTTGGATCATTTTGTACATTTTTTTTTGTTTTGTTTGGAAATTTCCCTCCAAGTTTTCAAATACGGAGTTTGCTACAGAGGCAAAATTTCTGGCTTGTCAGTCGGAACTGTGATTAGTGCTATTGGTGCTTTCAGTGCTATTTAGCATACAGACAGCTGTCATGCATGAGCAGCCCAGGCACAATAACACAAAAAATTACGGTTCAGAATTCAAAATGGAAGGGAAAAAATTTTGTCTTCAAGATTTTAAAACCAAACCCCTCTGTTGTAAATCATAGCTCACTTTAAAGTCAACCAGATTTGGCTTTTTTCCATTCCTAGAGATAGAATTTGCTCTTATTCTACCCCTTTCTTTCTGGTACTCCATGAAAGAACATTCGTATTTCAGATCTCAATCCTCATTTTAATTCAAACGCTTGCTAACATTGCTTGGTTAAGTGGTTCCAGAATTTAGCCCAGTGTTTCTTATCATTACTATAGAATTTATTTTTAGCCCCTGCTTAAGCAAAGCAACTAAATAAAGTAACATGCTACAGCAGGCTGAATACATTCTACACGAGAGTTCTGTGGTCTGTGTAGCTTTTACTTTACCTATTAGTGCTGGGCCAGATCCTACACAGACTCCTGAAATTACTTTCCCACAGAAGAGCTAGGTAGGAATTGGCCCACCAGGAATTACAAACACTGTCTTTGTTGGAGCAGTCCAGACATCAGGAACAGAAATACATGCACTTGCATCACTGACATGCCTTGAATATGATTTAAGTCATAGTGGATACATCATAAAATACTTCAGTACCTATTAGCACCACAGTGTTGTTTAGTCATTTGTCCAGAGATTATGAAGCTGTCTCACCCTTCCTCAAGGTGAACAATGTTTTGGATGCTTTTTGTAGCCCTTCATTAATTCCACAGCTTTTCACGTATTCTATACAATGAATAGAACATTGTTACAGAATAACATTGTGACAACTGCTTTGAGATTGAAAAAAAAAGAAAATACAATACACACAATGGATAATGCAATAATTAGAAGAGTAGAATGGTACCTGGATAAATAAGCATCTATTCTGTAACACTTGAAGTCAAGAAAGCTTTGGAGCTACTTTGAACCTGCAGTTATGTCTAACAGGCTGGATTAATAAAAAAAAATACCTTAACTGAAGGACTGGAGGAGTGACTGCTAAAGTTATTAACTGTAGTTATTAACTGTAGTTTAATGTCATGGATATGGCCACAGGACATGGGCAGTGTCAACTTTCCTCCTTAATTTATGCAATAAATTATGAGGAAAACATAGGAAAAATTTCCTTCCTGAGGATCAGGTAGGCTTTCAAACCTTTGGGCACAAAGTAACATGTATTAGTGATATTCAGTGTAAAGAAGACAAATCATGTGAAGCCTGGCCATACCCTGTCCTCACACTGAAGGTTCCACACCTCTACTCTGTGACAATGTTTACATGCAATCCTTTTGAATTGTTATTTGTCAAACAAGATGTTAAAAGAAAAAAGAAGCCCTAATTCCCTGCCAAAGAATAAATCTGACATTGACTGCCCATTTTCTAAGCACTCTAAAGGGATGAAAGTGTCCAAAAAATCAAGTCCAGTATGTGAAGAACCTGAAATGTGTTGATTACAGGTTTAATGTACAAGTAGCAAACACTCTGTCCAAAGCAATGACAATGCAGGTCACAGTCCAGGTAAATCTCTGCTACCAGGTGTTTTAAGCAACCACAGCTGGATAGCTTCAGCTGGGGGAAGCCAGATTCTGAAGCATGCAGCACGGCATCTCCTAAGCCATTGGAGAAGACACGTTATTGAGAAAATAGAAGAAGATGAACGTGTTTAGGAAGTTTTTTTTCTTTGATCTCTGAAAATAGTAGCAATAACCAGTGAATAAAGTATAAAGCTAAACGAGCACTTGATATTCCCTAGTTCAGACACACTTGCTAAAGCACCAGCTTGTTAACTTCCAACCCATGGTATGGCCTAGTTCTTCAGCCTCAACATTGGACTGGTGAGGCCAAGAATCTGGCTCCAAAATAGCAGTAAGACACTTTGGACCTATTTATCATCAGTTTTATGTCAATGTAACACCATGAAGAGCTGTGGTATCACATGCACAGAAGAGTATAGTAAGGCAGCAATTATTCAGGCATTTTGGGGTAAAACCCGCAAGAACAGTGCAGAAGGTGCTGACCCCTGTCCCAGATGTGCTCTCTGAAGCAGTGCTCTGATCTGTTTGTGCAGGATGCTGACAATTTGTCATCTGAACCTCTAGGTCCAAACCCTGTGAAAAGGGCACAACTCGAGTCTACAGCATTATTTGAGCAATTTCATTGGTTCTAAGGTCAGAAAGATGCCTTTATTTAATCTGTCTCCCCATGTAATACCCAGGTGTTCAGCCAGAAATTCATAAAATAAGTGAATGGCAGGAAGAGCTAGACTGAATCTTAGACCATTCCCATAAAATATTTTGGATTTGAATTCTATTTGAAAATGACAGCTTTCCTCCATTGCCAGATATATAAGTAGACACACCTGAATGCCACAGGAGAGTACTCAAGTGCTACTTTGTGCTATTCTGGTTACAGTTATCACTGAATCCATGCGGGGGAAAGCTCATCATAGAAATACTCTTTGGATAAAGGAATTCCTTTTTGAATGCAGACAGGATTCAGTCCCATACTTACATATGTGCATTATTTTTAAGTGCATTACTTAGGTACGTAAATTTACCCACATATTTAAGTGTTCTGCCAGATCAGAGCCCTAATGAACGCATAGCTAATACTACAAATTAATAAGTGATATTAAAAAAGAGACGGAAGGTGGCAAAAATAACAGTCTAATGGAATTTTATATTCTGTGGTGACAGGATTTCACAGTAGGAAGACAGCATGGGCCCCTTCACTGGATGACAGGCAAAGTTCTTTTTTAGTTCTTGTGAAGTCGGTTTAGCACCAAGTGTCAACTGTGACGACTGCTAGGGATGCACTCGATGTCTGGAGATTCTGCTTCCTCCAGCAATGACAGCCTCAGAACACAGTGTTTGTTCAGCAGGTCTCAGTCCATACACCAGTCAATGACAATGTTGGAATTGACATTTCTAGGAAGCTAATGTGTTTCCCCTGCATACCTTTATTGGCTTAGTTTAGACTATTATAGCTTACTCACAAGAAACCCTCCTTCAGGAATCAATCAAAAACTGGCCAGAGTTTGGGTTTTCTTTCTTTCAGAGGACGCTGACTTAATTGATTTTATAGAAATTTATTTGCATTGCCAAAATTATCTATATTCAAAAACAGGAACAAATTTGGTTGAAAAATAAAGAATTACATCTTGTTTTGCCTATAATTCTCAAAGAAAAAAATAAAATTAAAATTTAATTTTTAATTAAAAATAAATTTGAAATTATGTAAAGAAGGCTTTTTCAGCATTTCTGAAGTTAACATCTTTCCTTCTACATTCCACTTTCTCAACCATTTAGAAAATATGAATGTTCTTAGAAGTTGAAGGGTCAGGGTATCCTAAAAAATAGACGGTCTCCATTGCAACCAGCTCTGAATTCCCTTGAAAGCTCAGAAGCAGCAGCAGCTGCAGAAGTGTCACTTTAATCACTCTCATTCTCTAGCATCAGTGCCATTAGTTCCTGACAATCCTAATCTGGTCTCCCTTGGTTTTTGTATGGAACAGAGGCACACAAAGCATGAAATACGAGATCGGGATAGATGATTAATCTTCAGTCTTTTACAATTCCCTAAATGCTCCGTTTCTGAGGTATTTGAAAAGATTGTCACTCTTCACTTCTCCCTGCGATGATTAAAATGGGGAAGTGATAAAAATGGTTGAGTGCTGGGCTGCAATTACACTTTGTCCCACTACTTTGCCAATTTTTGCCATGGCAGAAAATTCTTGGTGCAACAAGCATTTCAGACTGGAGTAAAAGAAAATATTTTTATCATCTATTCTGATCTCCTATAGCAAATATATATACACCAAACACCTTTGAGCCAGGGAAATTTATTCCTTGAGATAAGGAGTGTAGAAGCCAACATCTCAGAGAGTGTGTGCTAACTGAACACACGTTGTATCTGGTGGCTGCATAAGAGGAAAAAACATTCTCAGGCTTAACCCAAAAAAAGCTGTTAATATGGACAGAATAGTAGGAAGTGATCAAAAAATGTTTGGGGTAGAAAAATCTGAGTTCCCAGACACAAAGAGTAAGAATTGTTACAAAACTACATAAATGGACTGAGACATTCTAAAATAAGCAGCCTCATGGGTAGTCCCACGTGCTGGTCAAGAGGATCCAGGTGATGACAAAAGGCAGCTGGCAAAGGCAGAGAGGGAAATCTACTCTTCCCAGGACAACTAAATGGATGCCAAGGAGACTACTGCCTTTATTTTCAAGGACTTGGTTCCATACAATGTTTGATCAATATACATATTCTAAACTGAAAAAGTAAATCAGGAATAACTCTGTTCAAAAATATGTAGAAGCTCTGCTCTTACTTATTTATTTTCACACAAGTTCTCTACTCAGCAAAATCCAAACCAGATTATCACTGAGTCCTCTTTTTAATTTCCTGCACTTCTAAGACTTCGCCTGCAGGGCACAACACAGCCTTGACTTCCTAATGTCCAACTGAAATAATTTTCTGCCCTTTGAGACATTATTAGTACCTCATGAGCATGGCACCACAAAGCCTCCAGAGCAAGAAATGAAATGCCAAGCACATTTGATTAGAAAGTCTCAGCATCTCCCAGGGAGAGAACACACTACAGTGTATTTTGGAATAAGCAAAGGCCACATCACATCCTGTGAGTCCACCCTTGCTGATAATTTCTATTAGCTCTTCACCTGGAAGGCCAAAGGAGAGACAAACTCACCCTTTGCCTTCACAGGAACTTTCAGAGCAGCTGAGAAAAGGAAAGGCAGCCATGTGTGGGACAAAGCACACAACCAGGACCTCCAGGCCTGTGCCACCAGCCTGCCCAGCACTGGGCAGCCGGAGAGGCAGAAGTGTGGCAGAAAGGAGAGGGTCTGAGGCAGCCCTCCCTTCCCAGCTGTCCTGGGTGTCAGGGTGCTCAGTGCCTCGGCGGTGCCAGGAGTGCAGGGAGAGCTCCTGGCTGGCACCACGGTGGGCAGGCTGCTGGAGGGGCTGCTCTGCTCTCTCCTGCAGTGTGGGAGCAGCACCAGCCTGAGCTCTGCTGCTGCGGGCTGCGAGGGACCTGCCAGGTCCCAGACACCAGACCAGGCCATCAGCCCTCCCTCGGGACTTTCCCACTGAAGCTGAACTAGACTGGCACACAGTTCTGAAGGACAGCCAAACTTCCTAATAAGCTATAACTAGCTGTTTTCTTCTAGAGAGGTGTATGGATTTGGTGCTAGTAACAGCCACCCAAATAACATTGCAGAAATATGCACATATCTGCTCTGGTATGTGTGTATGACTCCTACGTCTTACTATAAACCAATACTGAAGTTTTTTACTTCAAGCATTACAGTATCCTATGTACTTTGTGAAGAATGACTACATCCCATCAAGTGAAAATTAATGCACATTTTGACAGGATAAAGATGTTACAACTCAACATTTGCAAATGTTAACCTGATGCATAACTCTTGTATGGCTTGACATGTTATTAACAGTACTTTAAACCTTATGTTATTTTTTAATTTAATGATTACGCCTGAAAATAGCCCCTTTCAAATTCAGTTGCAGTAATGTCTTTAAAAGCAAGCTTTAAACTTAATTTGCTGCACATACAATTATCCAAATAAGTTGCATAGTTTAAATAAGTTCAGTTGTGCTTTGTAGCAGAACTCACAGTAATTACTCATCTCTTAAAAATACAATTTGCAGATATGAAGTTGACAATACATTTAAGCATTTTTGTGAGTCTAGACATCAACAATATGAGTTTTTGTCACTCTTCCACTGACTTCTGCTGTTCATAACACCTCAACTTTACAATGATATTAGATCAGAGCATGGACATTTAATGGACACATCTGAAATAATTACAAACACAATTTTTAAAACTCCATTGTCGGGAGGGGAGAAATAAGAACTCGGGTTGGTTTGAGGTATCCAGCCCTCAGGAACATATTATGGTTGTTTGCATCAAGCTTTGTTGGTTTTATCACGTGTTACATTTAGATTAAAAATAGAAGGCACAGGTGTTTTACAAGGCGCCGTAATTAAGACAACCAACAAAACTAAATATTACATTACCAAGCCAGGGGTCTATATCTCAACAGTGACTTCTTCCAATGCATTTTCGTTTGAGGAATTTATTGCTTCTGAAAAGGGGCCGGGGTAGGTCTGTGCTAAGCAGTTCATTCCTTGTGCCACACTGATGTCTCCTCGGGAACTGAAGGAAGGGCAGGATCTAGTCCGTGCATAGTTTTGTTGGGGTCCAGCTTGTCCAACCATCTCACTCACAGTGTTCACCGGCGAAGCCCTCCAACTCTGTCTCTGCAGTTGTTCTTCTTTACACTTTATGGAATACCAGGCCAGGAAAATAAAAAAGAATCCCACGAACTTGAGAGCAGCTGCCAACCCGAAGTAGACAAAACGAAACGAGGTGACATCGTATTCCCAGCAAGATCCTTGTACGCCGCAATCCTGTTGCCAAAGCATGCATGTGGTGTCAATAACAGCTCCAAAATAAATTGGAGTGGGAATGTAAGCTGAAGCAAAAATAGCAAGAGAAATAATATGTGTTAGCATATTGTGGAAAAAAGAAACTATATGCCTCAGCCAAAGAGTGTAGGTTGAACATTTTTGAGATTTCTACACAGCTGTTCTCACATGAAATGTAAAACATGGAAAACTGGTCAGCCAGCCTTCCCACTAACACTACTTATCCCCCACATGAAACCTACCACAAATGGAGAGAATTCAAACAAAGAAGCCAATGCAGCAGCATCTTACAACAGGTACTTCAATCTGCTGTCCCCGGATAGCTCTTCTTGAGCTAAATGTCCCCCCGCCAAAAAAAATCCAATTTTGCTCTCAGGAAGTAAAATATGAGAGAAGGTGAAATACATTATCTCCATAGCATTACCTGTTGAACATCCTTTGCCCATGAGCTGCGAAAGCTGCTGTTTAAGATTATGGAGAAAAAACACCAAAGATCACAAAATGTTTTTGAAGATAGATTTAAGTGGTAAGGCCACTAAGATTATAAATTTCCTTTTGAATAGATTTTCCTAAAAAACTGACTAACTTCTAAGGCAGCTAAAAATGCAGCCAGTCCACTGAATGCTCCTGCTTTCTCCAGAAATACACCACCTTTAAGATGAGATTGAAACATCCTTCCTCAAACAAAACCTGAAGATGCAGCTCCACGGGCTTCTCTTGTTCTTTTACAATAGACCTTGCTTGCTCTAGTCGTATATTTCATAGTAGCTGAACACTTGGAGTGTTCTTTATGGGCAGGATTTTAGAAATTCAAGAGCTTGAAAGAGACTGCTTTGAAAAATAAAGACTTTTAACATGTATCCTTTTTT
This sequence comes from Pachycephala philippinensis, assembly GCA_013397055.1. Lineage (NCBI taxonomy): Eukaryota > Metazoa > Chordata > Aves > Passeriformes > Pachycephala > Pachycephala philippinensis. The sequence continues at coordinate 638,845 of VWZT01016776.1, forward strand.
GCTTTGAAACACTTGAAAGACATAAAGTAACAAATGCTTATTTTAAAAATTAAACCTATTGTTATTGCTAAAAGCAACAAAAGTCTGGTTTTGAAAGTGAAAAAATCCTTATAAAATAATATTTAGTAAGTATTAAATTTTAAATACATTTTGAAACTGTAAAAATTTATCTTTCTGGGACAACAATGTTGTTCTAGAAAGTCAGTAACGAAAAAAAGTAAATTAACCACATTTTCAGATGCAATGTTTCCAGAAGCTATTAATTTTAGGTTCCTAATACAGTTAGTCAAGCAATTAGTTGCAGGTTTATGGAATTTTGATATTTTTATGGTGCATTTAAGCTGAACATGGCCTTTATGGAAATGCTGAGCTACTGTAAGACTTACCAAGAGTTCTTAATAAAACAAACTGCATTCCTAGTGCAAAGGGCCGCTCCCCATCTTCCACAGACCTAGCAGGTGAACAGAAAACTCCAGTGAAGAAACAATCATAGCCGATAATCATCATGGTATGTTCTGGCTCTATCTCAGGGCTTTTTTCTGAGCTATAGAAAATCTTTGTCTAAATTTCTTCTCTTTAGCTTCTACTCGTATTGCAAGGAAAAAATACAGCCAGCCCCTCCTGAAACTGTTTAATCAAAATCTCAGTCGTGGCCTTTTGACCTTTCTTTACCTGTGTAAGGCCTGAAGAATTTGATCCAAACCCATTAACAAAATTTAGAGAATCCACACAAAATATTTATGGATTCTCATGATAGCTTTCTATTATTTCCTATGCCTTAATTTATTTTTCTTAATATTTTTGAGGTAAATTAGAATTAACAGATAACTAAATAGCTGAAAGCTGGACTCAGTTTCTGAATTTAACAGATCTTTTTGTACCATAAGCATTTTGGAGTTACTTTAGGAAAAATATCAGTACAAACATCCAAACCGTCTCTTTAAATACCTTTTCAATTCAAGTAATACAAGATCCCTTCCACTGGTTTCAAAGGAAAAATGTCAAGCTTACAAAGACTGAGTACAAAGTAACAGGATTCCACACTGCAACTACAATTTTAGCAAACCACAAATTACCTACTCCTTTTAAAACATTTTTAATTCTAAATCTAAAGGTCTTAAGATAGACAGCTTCTAATGACATTGAAACACACCATAAAAACACACAAAAACTCTGCAGTCAAAGGGATGCAGCTGTAAAATCAAGGTTTGAAGTCAAGAAATTGAGAAATTGGAGAACCAACTTGGGCCACAGACCTTCAACCAATGTACAAAGCACAATACGTGGTTTGGGACAGCAGGTGTCACTGTCCATGTGTGTGAGCCACCAATTTTGGTACTGAACATTACAAAATCCTGTTGGAGATGTCCCTTATGTACCTCACTGTTGTGAGATTCACAGCGGTATTGATCTTCATTTGCCTTTGCATAATTGCAATGCAAGGGCAACATTTTTTCACTAATATTATTTTACATGTGGGAAATCCAGAGATAGAAGGAATAAAGTCTGAAGTCTCTGAATTACAATGGTGCTGTGCACACGGTAGTTGAGGTAAGGCTGAGCAGCTGGAATTCTGATGTGCCAGCCCCAAGTGCCTGACTTCAATGTCCTAACAGTGATCCTTACACTCATTCTGTGTATTTTTTGGAAAGCAAACTGAAGACAAAATTTCACAATGTGACACAGCACAGTCCTCCATGTGTCAGCAGCAGGCTCCTGCATAAACCTCAGCCACCTGAGCTGAGAAAATGACAGCAAGAGAGCGCTCATCCTTGGAGTGGGTGAGACAAAGATTCCTGCCAGAGGGTTTCTCAGCTGTGCTCATGACTGAGCCTAAGGATACCAAAGCTAAGTCCTGACCTGCCTCATGTTTTCCAGGGTTCCATGACCTATTACAAAGATTTGCCATTATTATTATTTTTATAGGGGGCTAAATTTGTCCCAGAATATCAGAGTGAAGCTCTAAAGACAACACTACCAGAAGGAAATCCCACTTGGTTGGGAGGACCATTCTCACAGAAGTAAAAGGCCCAAGACTGGTTTTAAAAGCAGCTCAATTTGAAGACAGATTTTACACAAAACCAGGACAAAAAAGGTCTCTATGTTAGCAATTAATGCAGCTAAACAGCTAGTGCTGAGACCTGACATGTACACCACAAGCATTTCAAGCATTTGTAGGGATTTACTTCAGATCAGCTCTAACCTGGTCTCATGGACAGGATGCCCATTTGCATCTGGATCATTTTGGGTGTGCTTCTGAAGAGTACCTCAAACACTGGAAGAGGCTTCCTAGAGAGGTGGTCGATGCCCCACGCCTGTCAGTGTTTGGACAATGCCCTCACTAACAGGTTTTCATTCCTGCTCAGTCCTGCAGTGGTCAGGCAGTTGGACTGGATGATTAGAGAGAGTATTTACCAGAGCATGTAGGGACAGGACAAGGGGCAATGGCTTCAAACTGAAAGAGAGTAGGTTTAGATTAGATATTAGGAGAAAATTCTTCACTGTGAGGGCAGTAAGGCACTGGAATAGGTTGCCCAGAGAAGTGGTGGATGCCCCATCCCTGGAAGAGTTCAAGGTCAGGCTGGATGGAGCTCTGAGCAACCCGGTGTAGGAAAGGTGTCTCTGTCCACAAGGTTGGAACTAGGTAATTTTTAATGTCCCTTCAAACCCCTTCAGATTCTATGATTCTGTGCTCATTGTGGGTCCCAAGCAACTGAACTATTTTATTCTATTTTTTCTGTCTTCCAGCTCATCTTCATCTGAAAAGAACTTACTTCTTGAACTCTGAGCTCTTCAGCTTCAGATCCCAAACCAAACAGACATCTTTAAACCATTCTTTGTCCTCCTATTACCAGCAGAACCAATGCTTATGGGTATGTGTTGTAAATTCTAGTAAATAATTACATAATTTTCCTCTAATTCCTCCTTCTCTTTCAACAGTAGCAACATAGATTATACAAATACAGATTTATTTTAGCAGTAGACCATATTATATTTTTTCAGCTCACTTTCCTTGAAAACTCAGCAGAACTTCACCTACAAGAACTGTATTTTAAATGAACACAGATGTTACAGGGAATGATGATGTTTATCAAACTAGATGGCAGAGATGGGAAAAGCCAATCCAAAAATATGAATGCTTTTTTTTCAAATTGACAAATAAATGCCACTGCCTTTTTTCTACAAAGGCTGTGTTGCTCTCTATCCTTATACAGCAAAATCACCACTACTACAGTACCAGTTCAAAATTCTTGTGAAGATAAAAAAGGAAGACTCAAAACCAGGCATATGGCAGGAATGAACAATTTTAAAAACGAAAAAAGGATAATTTTAAATGCTAATGTTTTTAGTTTGATTTGAAAACCCAAAACACTGCTCTAAGAAGGTTGAAAAGTTTTCAGGAATAATCATTTTCTTCCATGATGTTTTTTGCTTGTTTTCTCTTTAAAGCACCTGGAATTCACTGCGCACTTCATGTTTCCTAAAGTGGATTATCACATTATATATTGTAAATACAAACAAGTTTCACCCAATCCCTGTCAGCCCTATTCTATTCACTTTTTATGACACACAAGCTTGACAGGCACTGGTGATAGCGGGCACACCAAAAATACTTACAAAACCTAAGTGAGTTCTCACCTGAGTGTCACTATGACTGCTGATGGCTGGGCACATGCTGTTATGAGGGTTACAATGAAGAGAAATATGAGGAATGGGATGAGCGTGTTGCAGGTTCGGTCACACTTCCCAGACACAGCGTAGCCGTTCTCATTCAGGTAGGTTTTGACAATCACCAGCCGCAGCTGACTGCGCTGCCCCACTGTCGGTGGAGTGATCACCTGGCGACTCTGCACACAGGCACATTCTGTGTAATTTCTGACCTGGGAGAGCAGAAAACAACATTTCCATGTGAAAAATATGTGTAAGAAAGATTGCACAGAGACATCATATGACAGTCCTGTGGTACTTCTCAACTGAGAATCTTCTGCCTTGAGCATCATTACCCCAAGCACAAGCAAAGTTACGTCTCCAAGTAATTTTAAAGCTGGCCAGGACTCTCTGTGATGAGGTTGCCTTTCCATTGCTTTATTTAGTCTGAGTTTAAAAAAAAATCTGGAATATATTTGGGAAATATTGACAAAACAATTCAATCATTTCTGACAGGGAGGCTAGAGAAAAATATTGTTTCTATTGTGCTACAGAAAGTGTGAAGAAACACTCTGCAGGCAGCAGTGACAATGCCATATTCTGAAATCTAGCAAGCTGCTGACTTTCATATTCAGGCAGTGTCTTCTGCCATGTTACTGGAAGGCTATCCAGATCTGGTCGAAGAGCAACAAGATGCACTTCACACTTGAAGCTCAAGACCTTCCACCTGGTTGTGGGTGTGGATCTGGACAGGAGCAAAACCAGAGAATAAAGGGAAAGCAGAGACTAAAACAGTAAGACTAGAGGACATGAGAGACTCCTGACTGGACAAAGAGAATGAAATTAAGATGAAGAGACTGAATAAAGAAGTAGCATTTCACAGGCAAAGGGGATTGTGATTTGAGCAAGGTGAGGAAGTGCTAGATCAGAAATAGCCTTCTTTCACATTTATGCTGCTTCTGTTTTCATCTAATCTAATGGCAAAGGGGTATGCAGCAGATCAGAATATTCCAGTGCTACAGAAAAAGATCAGGACATATGTGATGTTACAGGAAGGAGTTTTTTTGTTTCAATTTTTGCATTCATCAAACCTTGGATCACGCATGCACAGAAGCTACAAATTCATCTTAAGATCGTAAATTTAAGTACTTAGACATCAGGACATATCCTGATTATGGCTGTTTGTCAATTTTAATGTATACCTTTATATGCATCCATGCTATCATGTAGCCTCACACTTTTTTCCCCATGGGACTTAGCTGAACATCTTAATAATATATCTATTTATCCAGTATTTTACCTCCCATTTTCAAAATGTGACTTCAGGTATTTTTTTTCTCACATTAAAAATATTCCACTACAAAGATGAAATTAATCATATTTCATTTGGATTTTTCTATAACACTCATTATCATAGTTTAACTCTTTCAAAAAGGAGTCTTTTATTTTCAAAACAGTTATGAAATATTGATGTTTTTATCTCAGTAATTAAGTAACTGAAACAGATCAAAAATTTCACAAACACAGGTGACTAATTTGAGACAACCGGAATACTTTTTTTTCAGAACATTTTCCGTTATACCTAACTAAATATATTCTAAATGTAACTTTTCATGCCTTCAAATACAGATTTAGGCAGTGCATCTACAAGTGGCACTTCTGGTTACTGATCATGTTCATCACCCAGAACATGAAGAGAACAAGACTAATGACCAACTGGAGAAGTTTTGTTTAAGTGACTTGTCCAACAAAGCCAATGACAGATTCTGGTTTCCCAAGGCAGCACTCCACTCTAATATCACATGAGTAGCTGATTTCTTTCTGCAGTACCTCACCCTAAACTCCTTATTGCTTCCAAATGAAAATGCCAAACAGGCATCCCACAGAAATTTGTCCTCTTTACTACACAATCTTGGTTCATCACCAGCGAAACCAAGTCTGTGTATTAAATGAGACAGACATAGCATGACAGAAATGTTAGCGTATAGGACTAGATACATGTATAAATATATATATATAAATCAGGTATGAACTGTACACTGGTGTCCTTTCCTCTTAGTTCAAACTTTTAAATGGTTAATTTTGAAAATACCCTATGTTACAAACTTAAATCCAAATATTACACTTTAGCAACGTTTTGTGTGTTATACAGTGGCAGTAACCTACATTTGTTGTTTTTAAACATAGCCTACAAAAGGATTATTTAATTTTAAAAAAGCCTTTTCCAAGCAATGTCAGCCCTATTCTATTCACCATTAGCTACTGAGTTAAAACTTCAGGTCATGAAGCATCTTTTCTTAAATCAGAAGATGCAATAGTATGTTTCAAAATCTGTAGTGAAGAGCACACACTTCCAGAGTATTTCCCTACTAAATAAATTAATAGTGCCTGTTCGATATCAAGTGAAATGCAACAAAGATCAAGCCTATGTGTCAATCCAGGAAAGCACAAGTTAGATTATACAGACACCGAAATTTAACCACAGGCTCACACTGCAGGCTTTCCAAATGGTCAAAATAATTTTCTACTAAAAACCAGCAAGATAATCTAAAAAGGAAAAAAAAAAAAAAAAGAAAACAAAAAAAACAACAAAAACAACAAAAACAAACAAACAAACAAACAAACAAAACAAAAAAAAAACCAACAAAAAACCAAAAACATTTAAAGGAAACTAATCTTTTCTCAGTGGCATCTATGTATGAACATGCTTTTTCAGACCATTGTCCAGGTGACCTGAGAAAGCACAGTGCTGGACCCAACATCCTCCTGCTCCACAGGCTGGCTCAGGACTGCAAATCAGGAGACTGATACTTTGTAAGTAAGCTTTCTGGAAAGCACAATCAAGCCCTAAAAAAATCAATGTTTACATTACTTCTTGTCTTTCTTAATTATCCTTTTTTAAAGGACAGTTCTGTAACAGAAGAATTTAAGAGTTCATTTTTTTAATGAAACTAGTACGACCATAATGCTCTGTTGATACTTAAGGAAGATTCTACTTTTCAACAATCTTCTTGTGCCCAGTCCTGGAAACTGCCAAATTTCCATGGTTTGGTTTTACCAGCAGGATGTCCTCCTCCAGTTCAGCATAACTGTAATGCTGGGTTGTAACAAGCAAAGTATTTCCAAGAAAGAAAGTGGATTATTAACATCTTTTAAGTTCTGGTTACTTGAGTTTGATGACAACCTTCATTTAGCCTGGAAGAGGTTTAGAATTACAAGAGCAGAATACACGGGCAGCCTTTACCTAGCCAGGCAAATCGCAGACGTATCAGTGCACTGGTGCAGGTGTAAGACCTGCTTGGGGGCCCACCAATGACTTTAAACCGGTCCTAACTGAATTTAAACAGGAGTTGAAAACATTTCCAACTACCTGAAGAGTTAAGTTTTTCCTTCAGTTCAGAAAGGGAGTCACAAAAAAACCCAAACTGCTCTAAAAGGTAAGACTGAGCTTGGAGAAAGACAGTTTGACACGGCTGTCTATGTTGGCAGAAAGCTGAATTAGGTGACACTGACTCAAGGTACCCTCTCCAAGCCCTGCACGAACAGTAGGCATGCAGGCCACTGCCACCAAGGTCTTTGGGGTCTGTACTGGAAACACCAGCCCTCCCTATCTCATGGCATTTTGCACTCACTCTAAGAATCACTAAGAGGATTCACTTAGTACAAATGAACTTGTGCCTCAAATTGGTACATAACTAAAGGAAGTGGGTTGGGACTGTGCAATAACAGCATTGCCAGTCTTTCAAAACATGGAAAGGCTCAGAGATAAATGAGTCAGCTGTAGAGAACTTCTCTGAAGCCTACAAGAGGGATTCTTTAGCTAGGAACAGAGAAGCCTTCTATCTCCACTGGTCCTGAGGGGTTACTCACGGATTGTGTGTGGATGGTGGGTGAAGCACTTACCCCTGTGCTGTGGTTTCCACCACTGATGCAGCCAGCTAGGCAAGGATTAAAATATGTTATTCCATCTGATCCACAGACAGGCTCGTACTCGTGAATCTTACATCCACAGTTAACATTACAGCTTCCAGTCAGATTCCTGTGGGCCATGGCAAGAGTGGGACTGAAGAAAGGAAAAAGAACATGCTAGTAGAGCACGCACAGATATCCATATCCTCCTGTACAGAGGGAGCAAACATCATACTCATTAACTCTGGAACTGAGAGTTAATTATTAGACAAAGACTGCATTAACTTGAGGTTATGTATGTGACTTAAACAATATAGAAGAACACCCAAGTCATCCTTGCCATCAACTAAAAACACGATAAAAGAAATAACACCAAAGTTTAAAATTTGTATCATATTTGGTTAAGTAATAGGTGTATTTCTCGTTTTCTTTTTCCTCTTTGAGGTAAGACACCACTATTTTATATGTCTGTTCTAAGCTGCAGTAATTTCTTGTTGATTACTAATGAAAGACTCAGTGACAAGATGTAAGGATTCTGTGAACTAATGTGAACTAATAGGCATCTCTTTCCACACATCAACAACTGTTCAGAAAACTTAATGCTTGTATTACTTATATGAATATGTGAAATCTACAGGAAGCTCTCTACATGTGGAAGACTGCTATGCTTTCACTAAATGTCTGTAAATGAACCACCATTTTGCTTCCCTAGACCATTCCCCAAAATGTGGCCAAAGCTCAAATCCCTTATGGATGTGGACATATTTCAAATGCTTCCTTCCCATCCTTGAGTCAAGACAGCTTAAACACCTGTACCTACATGGTGCCCTAAAACTACACAAATCCATGCTTGGTCTTGGAGAGCTCTGGCAAAAATGCAAATAGTTCACTTCAGTAGTCCTTGAGAATTGGTAACTATACTAAAGTCTGATAATTATACTGGAATGCACAACCACTCCACACTGGGCACTACAGTGTAATACTGAATTAACTGTTCTGCCTTGTTTGCCCTGCTCTCAGTACTGCTCAGTGGACACTGCTGTTTAAAACTACCTCAAGTACCTCTGCTCTAAGCAGATCAGTAGATACCCAGGGAATTTCAGCACCCCTCAGCCAGGCAGGAGATGAAGAGAATCTGGATTGGGTTTGTGGCTGCATCCTCAAGATCCTGTGCACATGCTCACAGACTGCCATGGCTGCAGAGCCTCACAAGGGCTGCTGTTGGTTTGTCTTCGTATCTGTGATGCATGGGCAAGGCCAGTGTGAAGATAAACAACTAGCAGCAGACTTACTGCATCCCAGCTACCCCAGGGACCACAAGGAATGTTGTTCTGCTCCCATCTTCTACCCCTGACTAGACCAGAGGCTCAGCTTGGGAGCCATTCTGCACACAGTGACTGTCACCCCTGCTGTGTGCCACCTCACCTCCTGTCACTAGTGACACTCAGTAGCATGACTGCTGCTCAGAGCATTCCCCTTGACTGGTTTTCTTGTATTTTTACACCACTATTTGCTTTTGCTGAATATGCTTGTCTTCCCAGCCGTGCACTTTTGCAGACAATTAAATATTACTAAGTAGCTTTCAAGTATTTATTGATTGTCTACTGATCACACAAATCAGGTTCACAAATTTAGCTCTCGGAGCTACTTTACACTTTATGGTCTAGTTGGATGCTAACCAAAGCCTTTCTGAGTATTTTGTTTCTTGCTCCATAAACAAACAAGGTACACTTTTAGAAACAAGTTGCAGCTTGAGCAGGAAGTTAAATATCCAGGATTGGTAGTGGTTCTGTCACTTTCTCAGCTATCAGCTGAAATTTGTCATATTATATCCTGCTGGATTTCAACAATCAATATGCAACAACACATCATATAGTAACGGGCAGACTTTTCCACTAATCTCTCAACAGAACTTTTTCTCCAATGGAAAAAACACCAAATCATCAAAACATTCCTCAGGAACATACAGATTTCAGCAGCACAGTGACAAAAGCTTTTCACACCAACAGGAGAGGCACATTTTTGGAGTTTTACGAAATCCTAGTCAGCCTGCTGAGCTGGATGTCCCAGATGCCAGAATACTTGGCATAAGAAGAGACCCCATGACCTGCCTGGGAGGCCCTTGTGCCCACGTTCCTGTCGACAACAGGGCTCTGCCACACTGCACAGGACCAGGTCCAGGGACGGCCCAGACTGCCAGGAAAGGCACAGCTCGGGTTCCACTCTCCAACCTCTCCCACCCTGCAGCACACATTCTTCTGACCTCTTATCCCTCCACCACCTAACACCCTTCTCAGCCACAGATGGGCAGGGCTGTTCCACAGGCAGGAGAACCCGCTCCCCGTCTCGCTCCACTTACATAGCTAACTCCCTTCAGCTGCACCGCTGAACATTACCGTGACACAGAGGTTAGGAAATCAGCTTAAAAAAAAAAGGTGAATGAAATCAGGCATGCAAGAAATGAGAAGCATGAAACTGGAAACTGAACTGAGACTACTGTGATAATTTAATCTCAGGGGCACTTTTTGTTTGTCCTGGAAGAAAACTTAAGTTTACAGATACACAAAGCAAATATGCTCAAATTAATAACAAGTTACTGCAAGCTCCATCTCTCCAGCTTTCACCACCTTTTGCCCCCAGCATATCAGTGTAAGGCTTATTTGGGGAATTTCTTTTTGTTGCTTACAGCAAATATTTTGCACACAGACAGGTTTGGGTTTTTTCATCCTTTCAAGAACATTTAATACACAAAATCATCTATTAACTGCATTTCCAAAAGTTCACTATCAGACACTTGTAAGAGGCTCATGCTTTCCTCTTCATTACCTTCACTGTTCACTCCTCTTTCACTGGTGGGAAACAAATGAAGGATGAAGGAGTTTCAGATGCTGGGGACATGAAATCTCTACTAACATGTGTCTATGTAACCCCATTTTCATCATGTGGGATCAACCATACAGCACATACTATAACAGATTTCTTGAACACTTCTTTCAGGAAGGACTAATTTTTTCTTGAAGGTATGTATTTTTCCAGAAGTAAGCTGAACCAAAGAATTCTACTAATCCTGCCTTCTGACACTGGAAGGCTGCCTACTCTCCACAAAGGAAAACAGAGCATTTATCCCTGAATTACAGCACAGCACATCACAGATTTACCTGCATCTGCCATTAAGAGCAGGTTCTTAGGGAAATTGCACCACAGCTAGTATGTCCTCCTCATGAGCTGATCTGTGGGAAAAGCAGCCTAGTTTCAATGCAGCAGCTGCTATAGAAACATGGGATGTCTGAGAAAGAGCTGCTCTGCTTGTTTCAGCAGGTGCAGATGCTGCCAACTTGCAAAACTGCTGCACCTGAGCTGCCAAGGACACCAGTCATGCACGAGCACACGAGCAGAAACCAGCCCCAAATGACAGCACTTCCTGAACTATTCTTTCAATTACAAACAATGATGCTGCTGCTTCCATTAATAAGATTCAACTAACTGCAACTTTGCTAAACGTGTGCTGGGACAAAACCCAGAACCCCATCTGACAAATTGCATTTGTTCACTTCTCAGGGAGACTGTTCTGTGTCTCCATGACACAATGTCAGTAAAGCTGATAAAGAGAAGACCTTTATTAGATGTGACTAACAATGAAAAGGACTCTAGTTTCTAACTTTTTTTTCTAATTCGTGTTTTCCTCTCCGACTATTACTCCAGGGAAGGTTTGTGGTATAGGAGTAAAGTGAGAAAAGAGAAAATATGAGATTTATTGCCTGGAGTTTTTAGAGCTGTGACCTGTTTTTTCACATACTTAGGCCTGGACTGAAACACCACTGTACTGGCAGTCAATGAACATATATTGGGGAAAAAAAGACCCTCTTCCCACAAGTCTACAATTTAAATTAAATGCAGTTAAAAAAAAAAAAAATTCTGACCAAATTTTAGTAACATCTAAACAAATAACTGATTTTGCACATAGTTTTATTTGTATCACTGTAGTAACCTACAGGACCAAGGAAATACAAAGGGAAGGAGATAACCTCACCACATAATTTCTATAATCTTAATATTGGGCAATATGATAAAAAGGAGTATCTTAATTTGATAGCAATACTTTTGGTTTGGTATTGAAGGACATTCTGGATGGCAGAGATCTGCAGTCTCCTTTTTGGCAAGCAGCTGGAATTGCAGCAATGATGCAATTTTTGTGTAGCTGTCAAACAAGGGACCCTCTCACTGTGTTAGCTGGATTCCTTCTTTGTTGTTATTGTTCTGACCCAATTAGTCACTGCTTTCAAGATAAGGGATCCCACTGGCTGGTTGGACTGAAATAGATACAAGAATAATAGAAACTCAAACTGGTGGTACAAGAGGAAGAACACAAATATTTTTTTATGTAAAATACCTCAGTAAGTCAATTGCATGCTTTAACTAAACTTTAATTGCACCAAAACAACACAAAGCAATCAAAAAGAGTCTGGTTTATTTCATTACATATCAGAAATGTGAGAGATGGAACCGAACTAATCCAGGAATCTGTCACTATGAGTAAGCTCACCATGGAGCCTGTTTAGCTGCCTTATACCACAATACATGCAAGAGACAGGTCTGAAAAAAACCAAAGCAGCAGATCTCTGCTATTTCCCTTCTGCTCAGTACTGGTGAGGCCACATCTGCAGTGCTGGGTTCAGTTCTGGGCTCCCCAGTAAAAGAGAGACATGATGTACCAGAGAGAGAGACCAGTGAAAATCCACTAAGATGATAAAAGGACACGAGCATCTCTCTTCTGAGGAAAAGCTGAGAGAGCTGAGACTGCTCAGCCTGGAAAAGGCTCAGGGGGATTCCATCAATGCCTATAAACACCTGAAGGGATGATGCAAAGAGCCAGGCTCTTTTCAGTGGCGTCCAGTGCCAGGAACAGAGGCAAGGGGCACACACTGAAACACAGGAGGTTCCCTATAAACACCAGGAAACAGTTTTCACTGTGAAGGTGACTGAGTGGTGACACAGGTTGCCCAGGCAGGCTGTAGAGCTTCCCTCCTTAGAAATATTTAAAAGCCTTCTGGACAAGAAGACAATTCACTGATTCAGGGCTTCCCACCTGGGTGCTGTTATGGTGCAAGAGAAGGGATACCATATTGTGGTTTGACATAAGGCTCCTTACAATACAATTCAAATACTAAACATGCCCTCAGAACAAGGCTGGGGCATGGAACAATAGGTTCTAAAATGCTGAGATGTATAATACAGAGGTGCCCTTGATCTTCCTGATAACAGAAATGCTGATGACATGCCAACCACAGCAAAACTGCTTGTGCCCAACATAAAACAGCAGAAAATCCTTTCTAATATATTCTAATCTGTGCATGCCTCCAGGTCCCATCCAATTCCTCACAGCCAGTACAGTTAGAAAAATACTGAGTTATGAAACATACTGAATTATGAAATGTCATTGCCTACTTTTCTGAGTACTGGTATGCACATACTTCTATATTAACTGAAACCCAGTTCATCCCTCTCCTTTGTAGTAGTTTATGGCTCAGTTCACCAAACTAAAAACTGTACATTTAAATGTATAAAAAACGAACAGTAGAAATGAACGTATTTGTCCAGAAATTATCCTGCAGGGTATGTCTACACTGCCCAATGCATCTAAGATCTCTGGGTTGCTGCCAGTGCAGGTCATTCAGATATCAGACCTGGCATTGCTATGTTAAGGTAGAGCATCATGCAACACATTTATCCCAAACCAGGCAGCTGTACTGCTTTCCCTATCCAATCTTGCCCATTGAACTGGCTTTGATGTCCCTATGCTGCACTGCATTCCAAGCAGAGAATGAAGTATGTGTTTTATTAAACCTCAAAATGAAAGCATGCTTTTTTTATTCCATGACCAACAACATTCTTTGATGGCTGAGTTAAAGAGTTGCCTACTAAGTAAGTGATTTGAAGCTGTCAAATGGTTGACCATGAGGATTAAGAGAATATTTATCATGTCAGATATTTAAGATTAATTTATGGGTAGTGCTGAATTTTTACCATCATTTTGATAATAAATGTGTATTTGATCTCTGTGTTAAAAAAGTTTGGCTTAACCACGTTTTGTAACATGCTGGTAATTCTCAATTTCTGATGACATTACAGTCAATATGATTTTTATACTGATTTCAAAGAGTTTATATACATCAACAGTTGTGAGAATTTTGCCATTACTATTTCTCACCTCTTTTCTCAATAAGAACAATTAGTTGAAGGTGGTAATGAAGTAATGCTGCTGCAGACTTGCAAAACAGCTGTGAATTGATGCCTATTTCAATTCATGCTATGTATTTGCTGCAAACATTATTACTTACTAAAAAAATATTAGATACTCTTACAATTGCAACATGAAGGCTATGTGTTCCATGGAACAGTACGCCTTGTCTTCAGTTTAGAAATAGATTTAAATCAACGGGGACTTTTTCCCCAAACAGAAAGGTACAGGCTTCTCATTAGTCAGGCAGGGACATTCTGACTTGCCACACAGAGCGACTAATTCCTATCTAAACTTTATGTTTTCATTCCTATTAATTTTCATTTCTTCATCTACACCTACAGGCTGTCACAAACATTAACAGCAGGTGGACAATCAAAGCATTCCACCCCCTTCCCGTCCCTCTTCTCTCCTTCTTCAGTCGACTAAGCTCAGACGAGGCTATACCACCATGCCACTTCCTTCTACTGACAGCCCCTCAGCAGCAAGCTTTAACTCCAGGTCTTCGGAATACAAAGGAGTAACAGCTTTTCATCAGCTCTTGACTTTGAGCTGCTGGTTTTCTTTGCTCTAGCATTAAGGTTTGACAGCAGTGTAGTAACACCCAGCAACAAGCAATGCAAAACATTCTCTGTGTAAACGGTGCCTATTTTCTTCCTCCCTTGCTTCCCATTTTGCCTCTTTGTTTTTCACTTGCTATCCCTCTGCCCCACTGTGTTTTTTCTCCATTTCATCATCTTTTTTCCTGCTCCACACTCCACACTCTCTTCAAAATATTAGGAGTCCAGAGCTGAGCCCTAAAAGCAAATACACAAATGGATCTGATACCCAGCACCTCGTCATAATTAAAAAGCAGACATGCCTCAGACGTAAAAGCAAAGCGAAAAAACATTGCATCAGATAGGTTCACACTCTCCAAACACTTACTCTGTTCTTAACCTACATGAAGAAGGTAATTTTGAGGAAAATCTCATGTACAAAGTAAGAAAGAAAATAAAAGCTCATGATCAGGCTTCTAAGGAATTCCTTTCCAGTGAAAATGTCTCAAGTTCTACCACACTGCCTTCCCTCCTTTTTCTTTTTTTTATGCCCTTCCACGCATTTCTTAATGCCAAGCCTAAATTCCTCACTCCCAAGTCCTTCTTACATCCACACCTTCTACCTCATTGCAGTCCTCTTCACTCTCTATATAACTTTAGGGAATATGGTCTAGTTGGTGTCTTGATCCAGCAAGCACTGGACAACTAATAAGAAGTTCAGAAGCAGTGCCAACCACTAATGTTGATAGCACATGCCCAGGTGATTCCTCTCAAATAGGGACTGTAGACATAAGACACTACTAAGGTGATAATTAATAAACCCATTCAGAAACAATCTTCATAATCCACTCGGTATTTTCACAATTTCTATGAACAGAAAACATTTTGAAAACACTAAGAATTCTAAGTAATCTACAGAGGACACTATTCTTATTTTTCTGCATCACTGAAGGCCATTCTAATGCATTTTCTGACCCCTCAAAAAGGCAAGTTACTACATAAACTGCACTATAAACCAGATGTAAAAAACAAGGGCCACACACTAACAGCATGTGTTTATATCACAATACTCACTAAATTCTCATTTGAACATGTGGCTTCCTTAGTACATCAGCTATCAGCATTTTTTACATTTCTAGATCAGGCTGACTGAAAAAAACTGGTTTTGCCAGAGATAATCATCCAAGATACTTACCCAGTTGTGTAAGGTATATTTATTCCCCCTAGATTAATGCTTTCACATCCAACAATGAAGAGTGTTGAAAAGCACAGCAGAGAGACACCACTGCAGATCATAGCCAACTTTGCAGACTCTCTTGCACCGAGTTTCAGCTTTTTTATAATGTAGCCACCTAGGACAATACCAACACCAGCACTCGGGACAATAATCACACCTGCCAGGAAGAAATTCAAACAGCATTAAAACAGGACCTATAGAAATGGTGCAAAACATAAATATTGGTTTCATTCTGTAATTAGATGACTGCAAATGCTGCACTAAGATCTCCATTGTCTGGTTCTCTGCTAGCAAACTGAGTCAGACTATCAAACCTCTGGAGTGTTGTCAAAGAATTTATAAAAGCCTCCTTATCATATCAGCAGCAGCCAAAGCACTATAAGAGAACTATTGTACTTACAAGCAAAAACATTGTTTTGTATTTATTTTAGAATGGGGAGAAGGGCTACATATAGGTCCAGTTTAACAACTGAAAATTTGAAGAAATCCAGATTTGGACACAGAACTTCCTCTTCCCACTCTCATGATTAATTCCAGCGAAGCACAAGCACTAACCCCAGGCAGAACCCCAGAACCCTGCCCACCAGGGAGTGCACACATGAGCCTGGCTGCAAATTTTGCCTTCTCGATACTTTACTTAAGCTGAATAGCACTTTTCCAGGCAACTAGCATCAGGACAAGAGGAAATGGCCTCAAGCCGGGCCAGGAGAGGTTCAGGTTGGACATCAAAAAGAATTTCTTCACCGAAAGGATGGTTAAGCAATGGAACAGGCTGCCCAGGGAGGTCATGGAGTCACCATCCCTGGAGGTGCTCAAGAAACGATCAGAAGTGGCACTTGGTGCTATGGTTTATTGCCATGGTGGTGTTTGGTCCAAGGTTGGACTTGATGATCTTGGAGGTCTTTTCCAACCTTAATGATTCTATGATTCCACAATTCCTGCCTCAGTACTCCAATTCATCTCAGCACAGATACGTAGAGTGTGAACCGATCAAACACAATTAAAGAAATTAAGATAATAGAATTAAGGTAAGTTTAAGACACAAAAGACATGCCTATGAAATTTCTGCTGCTCTGTTGCTGCAGTTATAAGGTTCAGCACCACATCACCAGGTTGTCCTCATTTGCCAGGTCCTGAGGTCATGGTAAGTCAGCAAATGTCTGGCACTTTTCTTCCCTTGTCTTTTGCTTCTCACTGACACGTGAGAAGGTCTTTAAATAAAGGCTTTGCCAATAAAAATGCATTCCACATAAACATGGAATTTGAACTACTTTTGGCAGCTGCATCTACAGAGAAGCTAAACTTCGTAATCTAAATTGTTAGAGATGTTGGTCTTTTAAAGAAGTCAGTAAGAATATCACTCGCAAATACCTTTAAGATTACTGCAAAGCATACTCATTCTCTGCTAATATGTCCAGAGGTGAAAGGGACATCATATTTATCAAAATGTTGAGATTGTGAAAGCAAGGATAAGAGGGAAAAATAGCTGGCACCTTAATTATACCACCAATGACGTTATCGAATAAAATGTCATTTCATGAAGAAGGTTCTGAACAATAAGTCTTCACAGAATCAAAACCAGTCTTTCTCCCAAGAACAGAAATTAAACATAGAAGCTGCACAAGTTCAAGATATGAAGTTTGGCACATAGTGGTTTTTGATGATGATTAATGCCAGGGTTGTTTTAAAACAGAAAGAAATTGAGACTTAATTAAAAAATTGCTGCTTAGAAGACAAAAAATTACCAATAAAATCTTTATCTGAAGAGATTCAGGAAGTGTATGTACTCAGCTAGCAATGTATGTATTAAGCATAGATGTATAATGTAAATAATGTGTAAATTCTCCTTATACTAACCAGAAAATCTGTGAACTTGTCATATCTTTTACTATATTAGCCAGCAGCAATCTAATACAGAATTTCCAAGTTTCCCTTTCCCATCCTTCCTACAAAAAATATTTATAAAATTAACAACTGTTGACTTCAATGCTAAGTTTAAGAGTTGGGATTGTAGAAGCAGTGCTCACTTGTCCATATTGCACATCCAGCCTGATATATTTCATCTTCTTCTTCTGGTTCATTTTAATAGTCTTTATCAAGTAATTTATAACAGGGGAAACAACAGAAGTTAGTAACTTCACACTCTGGGCAAGGTCATACCAGTTTCAGCTCTTTTAATGTACTGACTGTTGAGTACGTTTTGTGGCAAGAATGTTTCTGGTTTATCTTGAGAATGAAGCAAGTTATGGTGTAGCCATCCCATCAACACTCACTACAGTAAAACTCCTGTGTGTGTAGCTACCCTAAGCTTCATAGAGCATCAAGGTCCCAAGAGTCAGTGTATCCTCCTGATATGCAGAACACAGGGATTTCATGCCCTGAAGAAAATCTCATCCCAGAAACTCTCAAATAGAAAGCACCACATGCTGCTTCTCTGACTTTTCCCCTCCACACTCTAGAAATTCCTTGCATTTCTTCCAGCCACTGCAAGTGACAAATTCTTCCCATGTTAGGTTTGTTTGCATTCTTTCTTCCTTCTGCTACTTTTTGTCTTTTTTTTGACGGATGTCCCCGGGCAGCTTCACCCCATACTTCACCTGTGTCCCCACAACTCACTCCAGTCTGTCACTCCTTGGGCACAGTATCTGGAAGTACGAGGTAGCAAAGAAACTAACCTGCCTAGCAATTAGCAGCCATTCTATTTGAGAAGCACTATGGAGAATTTAAAAAGATGCTTATAAAGACAAATGCCTTTGACGCAAGTAGAAGAGGAAGAAACTCATCTGCATGACACAGGCCCCAATTCTGCACAATATTCTGGCCTCTTTTAGTAGCAAAGTTCCCATCTGTCCCAGTCACAGAGCAGTGTGAAGCTTAAAATTTTGTGGTCTGTAGCTCTATTAAAAGTTGGATGTGGCTGTACATTGGTAGGGGCAGGGGAAGCACCACACCAAAATAGGGGTCTCCTGAAATGACAGGTAGGAGAGAATTTGGGGAGTTCTGACTAGACTAGATTGTTGTCTCAATGTTACTAAGTAAATAAGGAAAAAACCAGGACCCTGGAGAAGAGAGATAACTGAAGGATGGGACAGATAAACAACTTGTCACTGAGGGAAAAAAAAGATAAAGATATTTTAAAGATCAAAGAGGAAGTAAAATTTACAGAAAATAAGAACAGTTTTAAGAGATCTTTTAAAGCACACAAATTGCAGTAATATCTGTGTTTTTTCTAGATTGTTTTTGTTGGTTTTTTCCCCCTTGGAGACCATCAACAAATGAGAAAACGTCTGTCTACGCTTATGCAAAAAAAAATTCAGCCCTTTAACAATATAAATGGGTTCACATTTTACTAAATACGTATAACAAACATCAAAAAATAGTCTGAATATCCAACCAAATGCAGAAAGCTGGATCCAATCACCTGTTCAAACAAACACGTTTTTGGTTCATTCCTACATTGACTCGTTTCATTAGCCAAAGCCAACCCCTGCAAGGTAACACTATGTGGCAATGCCTTACCAGTGTAGATGCTGGCATTGGAAGCTGGGATGCCAAACTGTGACTCGATGAACTTGGGAATGAAGGTAATAAAAGCTGTGACAATGGCACTCTCAGCTGTGTATGACAAACTCACAAAAAGGAATGTCATGTTGCTTAAGATCCTGACAGCTGCTCTTGGAAGCTCTATAAAATGACAAAAATGACAAACGAATGTTATAAACAATGAGCGAGAAACAAAAGCAAACTGAAACAGAACCAATTGATTTTCCTTGAGACGGACTGGCAATAATGGCTTGCTAGCAGCTGGTATGTTTGCTAGGCAGAAGGGAGAGTGCATACTTGGGATTGCAGCCCCTGCCCTCTGCTCTGACCCCATCTCACTGCCTCACTCAGGGCCACGGTCCCACTTGGCACAAACACAACTGAGGTGTGTACTAAAAAACCATCTGAAGGAATGGGGCTTACATAGTAACACCATAACAGAAAGAAAAACAGCAATAAGGTGTAGTGATTTTGGAGTTATTCTGATATCTTATTTTGAGATTTTCTGTGAGGTAACACATATCACACTGCTGAACGGACAGTACTGAGTTTTGCACTCCATAGGAGGAAAAAAGATCCTATACTCCCCCTGTTGCTCTCTGCTTCAAGGACCATGCTTGGAATGCTGGGGTAATAATACTCTAATTTGAAAAGGGAACCAAAATATTTGTAGTTAAACATTTTTCTACATGATTTAAAAGCATTTACAATGATGCAGACAAAGCATAATGAAAAAATTACATCAATGATATCAAGAATCTGAACATACATTACATACAACTCAATATTCTCAGAAGGGATAAAGCAATCAATTAAAAATGAGAGTATGTCATTAACTTAAATTGAAAAAGTATTCATAGATGTTGCAATTATTCTCAAATCAAATATCAAGCCCCCATGAAATTCAGCACTGTAGTTAAATTAAACACTTACATACTTTTAATTTAGTCCTGAAGTGATGTCAAATTATCATCACCCTATTCAGCACTTCTTTTTCTTCGGATCAGATGCTGTGATTTTAAACACGTCTTCTTTTCCTTGGGGCTTTTTTTTACCCACAATCAATCTTTTTCTAAGTGTTATATCTAACCTACTATAGTTCAGATTTTTTCATTTGCTTTTCACTTGGTACAGAAATGGAATAGTGCTTGAATCAAAGCCAGTTGAATTCAATAACAAGAGCACCCATTAGAAATACATGTTGAGCAAGAACAACTGAGTGAGAATTTTATTGACGTTAAAAGTTGTCAAGACAAAAATCTGTCTCACTTTCTCCACTGACTCCACTAGGTTATCTGTATAAAAGCAAACAGAATTTCACTTGTCATGTCAAAACTTGTCAAGCTGCAAATTAGCACTTAAGTTGTCTGACTGCATCCAGTCTTAGCTTATGCCAGTTGTCAAAATTTATACTGAATTCATTATGAGTACTGGGTTTATAATTTTAATGTAGTTAAATGCTCTCCTGCTACCTCTATGAAGAAACATATTAAATGTTAAATACAAAATTTGGTGGAAATAACTAATGAATAAACCATATTAAGAAGCACTCATATATTTGAATCTTAATGTTTTTTACCACCTACAGCTTTAAAGAAAAGGGGTGGGGGGAGCTGTTTGCAATAGGAGCAACAGGAGCAAGCAGTAATGACCATGCTGATGCTGCCGTGAGAAAGGACTCAGGAAACAGAAAGAAGGATTGGTCCTGTTGGAAACTGAGCTACTTCGTGGCAGCTGCTCACCAGGGCTGAAAAGGTGGGAGAAAATAATAAGGTATCATCACAGAGAGAAAGATAACTTTATTAGGATGATGAACTGACTGCTCTTTGTAGAAATTAACTGGTAGTTCTTGGCCAAGAGCTGAACTCAAGATCTTTGCTAAATCCATTATTTTAAAGAGTCTGGTCCAGACACCATAATACCTGGTAAAGTTTAGCCCTTCCTGGTAAAACTGAGCTTCAGGAAAATGTCTGCTTTAGAATTTTCAGTCTATTAAAGAATTAATTTGGCAAAGAACTGCAGAGCTAATGAACATTTTGCTCTACTGTTTGTATCTAGAGCTGTAGTTCTGTTGACTCCTACTTAAATCTCATCTGAGCACTCAAGCTAAAGGTCATTACTCATTTCAAAACTAATTAGTATTTTGAAATGGGATTTCTACTGATAAGTAGATAAAACTTCGTGTCTTGGAAAAAGCCTAAGTTCCCTTACACCCGTGTGGAGGGTTCTTCAGAGAACAGCTTTGCTGATTACTGTAAATTTTGGCATGAAATAGTGAGTTTATTTCTGCATGCCACACTAATACACGCCACCTGGAGCACTTGAGAGTTGAAACTTTTCGTGGTTTTATAAACAGCAATTGTCTGCAAGGGAAAGTTGTTGTATAGTAAGAAACTTGGCAATAGAAACACACATTCAGAGTTAGGCTATCCCTGATTTCCTCCCATGATCACCATCAAATCCTGTGTGACAGCATCCATACTACACTTCTGAATTTAAAAACCTATAATAAAGAGGTACTATTAAGTAACTCATTATCTTTCAACCACAGTAATTGTAGTAAAAAACAAGAATGCAAAAAACTTTAAGGATCCTTTATGCTACATAATCAATCATGCTTTTAAAACATTTCTATGTCAAATTACTTTTGCGTGGCTAGCCATAGGCCTACGCTTTGATTTCAAGGCCATTATTAAACCTGTCAGGTTTGATTTTTAGGAAAGACATCTTCAAAAGACATTGCATGTTTTTGTGAATGTGCATCAGAAACAAACCTACAGGAACTTGCAATATCCCTCATTCTGTCATCTAAACTAATAAACCTCTATTGATTACACTCCCAGAACTGAAACAGTCTTTTAGCATGGCTGCAAACATGTTTCTATTTCTGTGAAGTAACTCAAATCACAAACATTCTCATCTTCTTTTTTTTTTCCCCAATAACCTAGTATATAACTAAGAGTAAATTGAAACCTGCCTTGTTGGACTGGTTTGCTAGTCTACTGGCAATTTTCTTCCTTTCCTGATCTTTGCCAGTATTTTGTCTCTGGTCAGTATTCATTTTTCTTTCACTTATGTACTGGACCACTGCTTGATACATGGTAAGGGAAAAGCATATGAAAAATCTGCAAGTAATACAAGTATTCATAAATATTTCTCTAAGCAAAACTTTTAAAGCACTGTAAACAGAATTTCAATAAAAATGCAAATAATTCTGACTTCACCTCCTTTTTTCAACATTTAATATAGTTTCTTTTATCCCTGTTCCTGCACACCCAGCCCAAGGCAATGCAATGAATACAATCAGGGGAATAAATCATCTCAGTCTACAGCCATGTCCTTCTGCAGTCCATCAGAAAAGTCCCTTGTAAGGGTGAGGCAGATATTAGCTACAAGACCTCCCTTCTGCTAGTGCTCCCAGCCTGGACAGCACTACCTAAGCCTGCAGCTTTGGAGAAGGCTGGTTCCACACCGAGGTCTCAGGAGCAGCTTCCACTTCTGTGCAGTACAAAGCAGAGCCGAGATTTGAGCCAGAATTTCTGGTTTGTTTATCACAATGGAAACTAGCAAAGTGACACACAACTACTTCAAATATATCCTGCATGGAGCTAATCACTAATCTCCAGAACAGTACTTTGCCATTTCATTATCTACTCACACCATTTAAACAACCTCATTCAACTCTCAGGACATGCCTTAAGCACCTGGGTGGTGGTTGGATCGTTGAACAGCCCCTAATATCCCATCAAGAGTGGAGGGGTTCAGAACCAGTTTGATATGAATACTAGTTATTTAAATTTGATTTAGAGCAGGTCTTCGAGGCTCCAGTTAGTATTGCTCATCACTGCATGGAGCTATGGCAATCTTTTCTATTTTGAACTCTTCAGGACAGCCTAAGAAAGGATGAGAGGAGAACACCTTGCTCAAGGTCTGTGGCACTGCAGGATCTCCAGCCCATGGGCTGCTGAACCCTCTGACATCTACAGTGCCCACCAAGTGCCCCCACACAGCCCACTGTCTCCTCCTCCTCTGCTGATCCCTGTCAGCCAATCTTTGGGTAGCACAGACACTCCAATCCAGATCCTTGGTGAAGCACCTCAGTGGGCTTATCCTGCAACCACAAGCCTCTCAGAAGCTTCTTTTATCTCTATGGATGCACTGACAATCATTATTGTCCTGTCTGTGTCCCTCATAGGAACTCACTGAGAAAGGTATTCGACAGCTGGTAGATGTGAAAAGGCAGACAGGAATATTCTACATTTAACAAAGGGCTGTACATAGGGACAAAACAAGAAAACCCCAAAGGCTACAAAATACATGTAATTAATTAATTATTTAATTCAGATTAGATCAGTCTATTTTAAGAAATATATACATTTGCTTTCTTTACGCCACTCCTTTATTCAATCGCACATTAAGTTTCATTTATAGTGGTAAGTGAAAGGGACTGCAGATAAAATTTCCATGGTACAGAACCCTAAGGGTATCTAGGTAATAAATTAAAACAGTAGTTTTGTCTGCTCAGATTCATGGAGTATCTGCATGTATGGGATTGAATCATGGTTTCTTCATTATAAAGTTCCTCTAGCTCGTGTAATCTACATTACCTCTATTTTTCCCAATAAACTACATCCAATTTTCTTCCTCCTGTAACCTACTTACTGTTTTATTTAATACTTTTGATACCCGACTCAGAAGCATTCTTCAACTCACATTTTCTGCTTGAAACATAAGTAAGAAAAGACTGAATTCCACGCCCTTGCAACTTGACACACGTGAAAAAGCAAAGTCGTATCTGTATTTTTATCTGATCTCAGCTCTACCACGGGCCAAAATAAAGCTCAGGTCACTGAAGTTTGAGGCTACTTGCAGACAGAACCAGTTTTGGTTTATTTCTTCAGCCTATACTGGCAGTCAGTGCAGAAGAAAAGACTCTCATTATGACTTTTTGATACCTTTTCATTAGCCTAGAGAATTAATTAGGAAATTAGGACAAGTTACAACAAGACAAAAATCATTTTGCCAGCCTTCCCAGGTAAGATGTCATCATACTGGAAGAACAAAACAGTTACTTTCCTTACCAAAGCTGCATGGATTTCAGATTTTATGGCACTGACCTCTGTCATGACAGACTATGACATCATTGGTATTTATTAGTACAGAACAGAAGATATGACCTACTAAATCATCAGTCTCCTGGCTACTGCCTAAGTGGAGTTTCTGCCCATAGTGCTATAAAAAGATGAAGCTCTGAAATTCAATGGGAAGTATAAAATGTTCACTGCATCTCAGAAGAAGCAAGGCTAAATGACTTAGACACATATGATCCTTTTTCCCTTCCCATTATAAACAAAATTACCTCAGCTGAGAAGCTTGAGGCATGATCTTATTCCATAAAGCCCACTTAAACTTGAAAAATAATTAAATGATAGTGCATTCCTGCTGCAGGCCTTCTTTGCTAGGGTAAATGACACCGAATGGGAAAGCTATTATCAGCTTACAGCAAAATACTTTTTTCTGCTTATCTCAACTTGCTTGCTATCTTCCTGGCATGTTTCTTTTCACTGTTCCACATGGTGAAGTTTTTCCTCTAGAGAAACTTTAAAGTTTTGTATAGTAAAAGCTCTGATTTGGTAGCTCCATTAATATATTAATATAGAATTTTATAGGATTTATGGTACACTTTTAGACAGATACATACCAAAGAAACACTTGCCAAAATGAGACATACAGATGTTTCTATTTCTGAAAAAAAAAAAGGCTAGGAAACATTCTCCCAAGCAAATACTTGTTTTCTCTGTATCTGCTGCACCTGTAGGTACAATATGGCCTGCAAGGTGAAATTAAGTATCAACAGGGAACCAGCATCAGCAACTCACCCAGATGCAGTCTGTCTGACCTGGATCTTTACCAGGCACACCTAAGGGTGAAGCAGTTCCTCTGCTGTGATGTTGCCTGCAATGATTAGGAAGGAGTCCAGCAAAGACTAGGCTCCCCCAATTCCCCATGTTACTGAGGAAATCTTGACAGGAGTAACCCTGAACTACTTCCACTAATCAGAAGCCTGTAGGTTTGAAAGCAAATAAAACCCACAACTAGTTGTACGGATTGACAAGAAAATATTGTGCATTGGGACTCACAAATACGGAAAATAAAGAGTCTTCAAAGGAGGAAGGAACATGCTTTTCTTGCTTCTCCACCACAATTTCAACTACTTTGTCAACAAAGGGTCTGAAAGATCTGATTTTGAGGTTCACTTTGCTTGCTCTGTGCTTGCTTTGTACCTTGATTAAGAAGTTGATTTGTAAGCTAATAAAATGACCCCAAGAAAGTTCTGGTATCCTCTTTTTTCTTTATTTCTGTAGAAATTAACAGTAACGCTACGTACCCTGAGAAACCAGTGTAAATGTTTACAGAGTAAATCAATATGTAGGTGTGCAAACATAACTTAAAATTACACTGGGTTTAGTCTAAAAACAACTGGTTTTGCTAAGCCTTGTCTACTCAGCATAAAGAGTGATCATAAATGTGTCATTAATAAGTCTGCCAATCATTATGTCCTGGACAGATATCCAAGTAAAGAGTAACGCTAATGTCTATTTCAACAAATACTTAGAAGTTTTGAGTTCCAATTATGTCTGATGGTACAACAGATATTTCATGGTTCCTCCCAGTCCCACTGCATTTATCAGGCTGCCACGAAATGGCACAACCAGCATTTGCATCATAGAATGCAAGGAGGACACAACAGCACTGACAACACAATGACACTAAGGCACATTCACTCTTGTCCTGTACTATTCAATTTTATGATACTGTTAAGTCTGTATTGTCAATTTAAATTGTAAATGCTTCACATTAATCAATTTGTAGCAACAGTGCCCTTCTTCCCCAGGCAATTTGTCAATGATTATTACTTCCTGTTAGATTTTACATTAATGGTTACTCCTTGAACAAAATTAAAGTCTCTACTACTTATCAATCTTTTGATCTCCTCTTCTTTCAATATTAGCACAGGTTTTATTTGTCTTAGCCTTCGGAAAATAGTTTGCAGTACAAAAGAGACAGGAAAGGAATAAGAAACAAGTAATCTTTCCCTATGAACTTACCCAAATGCATGAATGTAATTGAACTCACATACCAGAATTCCATCTACTTGTTTCACTTATATTGTAGAAGAGCACTTTATTCCATGAAGTTCAGCTTATAAAGCAAGTGTGACAATAACGAACTCTAAGGTGCACAAATACTTGTGGTAAAAGGGGTCCTATAACTATAGGAAATAGCCTACCTGTTTGTTACAGGTACACAAACACATCGACAATTCAAGAAAATGGATGTCCTACAATCATTGCTGCACTGTCATTTTAGAGGATGACCATCCACTAAAATCTCAATAGCAAAACATAATAGCAAATACAGGATGTCAAAACTGCCTTCAGTTACACTTATACAAACCTAGATGACTCTGCACACAAAATTTGAAGCATTTTAAAATTAAAAACAAATTTTACCTTTAACATTCTCTCCAAATCCCATAGAGGCAGAAACTGAACTGTCTGATTCTGTTTTGCTACTTGTTTTCTCTTTCATCACGTCATCATCACTTGAAACATCATCAGAGTTCATCTTCTTTTTCTTTTTTTTATGTCGAGGAGGGAGCTTTTTCGGAAAGGTAAACATGGGAAATATCACAAGGAGCATTGCAATGGCACAAAGGAGAAATCCACTCCACCTAATGCCAGGAAAACAGGAATGGAAATAAAAACAAACACATTACATGAAATCAAAAATCAAAGTGACTATTAGAAGCTGCACTGGCTGGAAAGATGCATTTGCAAATTATGAAAAACTGACACTAAGAGTAAAGAATTGGAGTGGGGGAGAGCCTTCACTGCGCTAAATTCCTTAATCAGAAGATGCTTCTGTTGGCTTATTTACCGAAAGGTATTTATCCAGAACCCACCAAATTTTATTAAATTGTGTCAGCTTTAAGTTCCCAAAAATTTTCAGTTATGGTAATTATTCAGTACCAAGTGCTGAGAAGTAGATACTCACTTTGACTTAGCCTTTCATGGATAATTCCCAGTAAAGCAATACAGTATTTCTCTGGAGAACACACAAAAATTGTCCATGGCATGAGAAGACAAAATGTCCTGATAGATACACCAGGGCTAAATCTGTTCTGCTTTCCAGTGCCTTCCTCTCACTGCCCTGACTGTCCAATTCTCCCTTCACAATTGAAGAGTTCCCAAAGCCTGATTGTAAACCACTGATGTGCTACAATTTATACCAGGGTTTATGCCCAAAAAAAAAAAGTTGGGTTGTGACCACAACCTGAAATAGCCTCCTTCTCTTTCTCTCTATCTTTTAAATTTGGGATATAAAAACAACCCTAAAATGATCCCTTGGCTCTCAGGGAATAACCTGGGATGTACCCACAGAAGGGACAATGTGTGGGATACAGAACAGCTCTTCAGCCACAGGCATACAGTTGTCCTCCCTGCAGCCAAAAAGCCTCATGGACACCACCACAGCACCACAGATGGGCACAAGGGCTGTACTAGAAAGCACTCTAAAGTTAACTAGAGTCAGCAGCCAGAACACTGATAAGAGTGTCAGATAACATAATTTCTCCTCTGAGTTCTAACAGTGAAAGACTAAGGGAAACATAACCTCACATAGCTGGTTCCATAAAGGACAACCTCAGAATCCACCCACAGAGTTCTTACATACTGGAAGTGCAGTTTTCAGTACAGACTCATTTCATTGTACCAGGTTTACATGGCAAGGTTTTGGTACCAGTGGGGACTTGAGGGGTGCTGCTGCGAGAAGACACCGTCAGCTGTCCCATGCTGGACAGACAGCTCCAGCCAGTTTTAAAACAGCTCCACCACTACTCAATGCTGAGCCCACCAGAATGCTTGTGACACCTCAGTGTTCACTTATTTAAGAAAGGGGAAAAACCACTGCACAGCAACTGTGTGAAGGGAGTGAGAAAATATGGAATAAACAGCCCTGCAGACTGAAGGTGAGAGAAGAAGAGGAGAAGGGGCTCCAGGCGCAGAGAATCACCTGCAGGCCCAGAACAAGACCATGGTATCCACCTCCAGCCTGTGGAGAATCCCCACTGGAGCAGGCTCGAGCAGGAATTGTGGCCTGTGGAGAAAAGCCCCACAGGAGCAGGTTTTTGGGCAGGACATGTCACCCATGGGGAATGCTGCAGGCTGGAGCATTCTGTTCCCGGAGGACTGCACCCCATGGAAAGGACCTGTGCTGCAGCAGTTAATAAAAGACTGTCTGAAGCAGAGAAGGAGCAATAGAGACAAGGTGTTATGAACTGACCACAACCCCCTTTCCACAGCCCCCTCTATCACTCCAGCAGAGGATGCAGAAGAGTCAGGAGCGAAGCTGAGTTTTGGGAGAAGGAAGGAGCGGGCAGGAAGTGCTTGTAGGTTTCTTTTTAATTCTTTCTATCCTATTCTGTTATTAACTGGTGATAAATTAATTTCCTGAAGTCAAGTCTGCTTGGCCCATCATGATAGTAATTAGTGAGGATTTTCCCTGTCCTTATCTCGATCTGTGAGTTTTTAATCATATTTTCTCCGTGTTCTGCTGAGGAAGGGGAGTGAGACAGCAGCTTGGTGGGCACCTGGCAGCCAGCCAAAGGCAACCCAACACACAAATCTACACTAGTGTTTGGAAGTTCCAGTGAAGTCAATCACGTTACTGTAATATCCAACCACGACAATGAAAGCTTTTTCATTTCAAATCAAATTTCCAGAATCACGGTGCACTGACCCTGGGTGGATGCCAGGTGCCCACCAAAGCCACTCTTATCACTGCCCATCCTCGGCAGGACAGGGGAGAGAAAACGTTAATGAAAGGCTCCCACTAGCTGCAGGGGAATCTCTGCTCTGGCACCTGGAGCACCTCCACCTCCTCCTCCTTCTTCACCGACATGGGGGTCTGCAGAGCTGTTTCTATCTCATATTCTCATTCCGCTCTCTTCTGACTGCTGCTGGTCTTGCATCTGTCTTTTTTTTTTTGCCCCTTCTTAAATATGTTATCCCAAAGGTGCTACCACCGCCACTGATGGTCTCAACCTTGGCCAGCCTCCTCTTGGAGCTGGCTGACATTGGCTNGCCCATCCTCGGCAGGACAGGGGAGAGAAAACGTTAATGAAAGGCTCCCACTAGCTGCAGGGGAATCTCTGCTCTGGCACCTGGAGCACCTCCACCTCCTCCTCCTTCTTCACCGACATGGGGGTCTGCAGAGCTGTTTCTATCTCATATTCTCATTCCGCTCTCTTCTGACTGCTGCTGGTCTTGCATCTGTCTTTTTTTTTTTGCCCCTTCTTAAATATGTTATCCCAAAGGTGCTACCACCGCCACTGATGGTCTCAACCTTGGCCAGCCTCCTCTTGGAGCTGGCTGACATTGGCTCTCTCAGGCAGAGGGGAAGCTTCCAGCAGCTTCTCACAGAAGCCACCCCTGTAGCCTTCCTGCTACCAAAACCTTGCCATGCAAACCCAATACAAGAACAATTTTTACATATTTTTGTGCAACCTTCACACTGTTAATAATGTATTTGTTCAAACTTTAAACATTTTAAATTCTGAGTAGGCAGGATTACTTGTACAAGAAACAAAAAGCATTTGGCCTCATATTTGTAATGCAAAGATATTGCAAAAAAACTTTATTTTTCAGTGAAGACAAATTCATATCCAGTGCTTTGTATGGTAAATGATTACACACAGGCAAACAACAAATAAACAGCCATGTGTAACACTATTTTTATTAGAAGCTTACGGGAAGCTTTTGCAAGACAAATATAAGTGACTGAAAGTTTTGACTAATTTTGATATTATGTAAACAGAAAATCCTCTATTCATTCATTTTAGCTGATAACATACATGGATTAGAAAGCAGACTTTTAGGAGGATTAGTCAGCACTGCCAGACAGAATAAATCCGGAGTCTGTATAAAAATGTAGCAGGATCTCAAAGGCAGAAGCTGCAAAGGCACTGATCAAAGAAACAATCTGTGGCAATAATACGCAGAAATCTGCAACCACCCACTCAGGAGGATATAGCAAAGGAGACAGGGCCTGTAATGCAGCACAAGATGAAATTCAAATCCAAAGGGACAATTATGACAGCATACCAAATGCTGGAGATGTCACAAATGCAGCACTGGATGCAATTATCTCACCATCTACACTTCACAACTTCCTGGAGAAATATCAAAGAATTGGAAAACAGACAAAAGACAGTATCAAAAATAATAAGGACACCTACAATGGGAAATTGAGAGGTCAGAACAGGAGCTATGTTAATTTAAAAAGCCCTTGATTTTCTGTCTTCTAAAGTCAAAGAAAATATGCAGAAGAATACCTCAAAGGCATCCGCACAAGCCCTAGGACCTCAAATAAAGCAATTAAAGCCAAGGAAGGACCAGACAAAGCTGAAGGAATTCCTTTAAACTTCTTGTGTGGAATGCTGATGAAAGACTATATAGGAAGATCCAAGTATTAAACAGATTCTGAACTAGGAAAACACTCAGAAAAGTGTCAGCAAAAGAAAATTTGATTCAAAGCACCTGACAGACTGCCAAGGGCTACTCCACAACTAATGAGGTCCCTATATAGCACATTAACAGTTCTCAAAGACAACAACATGATGAATGACTTCTAACAGCTATCCCTGCAGTTACCACATTTGAATAAAAAACAGTTTCAAACATTTGATGGGCTGGCATAGACAGCTGGCTTGTCATTTAGCCCAGAGCACCTACAGAAAGCCCAGGTGTGCAAAACCCAGGAGCAGAAATCCAAGTTCTGTGAAACTCAAGGAATAATCAGATCAGAAATAACCCTGAAAAATAACCATTTTACTTTATTGTGTTGCACAAGAGATAAACCAAATTACATGTCCTGCAATATACCTCCTAGAAAGGAACAGCTTAAGGAAAAAATAGGCTATACTGCTTTTATTTTAGCCATATATCATAGTTGCTATACTCACTATTTTGTCTGTAAGCATTGACTCCTATAACAAAGGAAACTGTTAAATTGGGTCCCACGATAAGTTACATTAGGAACCTTAAAGCTATAATAAAGAAAAGATAGGAATCAAAGACATTAATTCACTGCAAAGGAAACACGACTCAGAAATCTCATATATGACTTCCCATTAACTTATCTCAATCGAACCATACTTTTAACATGTGTCAGCTGAAGTAAGTGTTGGGCTACTCTTACATTTCAAATTGTTAGATTGCATAAATAAAAATAAACTTGACTATGCAGCACTTCCCTGCAAGGAGAAAATGTCACAGTCCCAGAAAATACATTTCAGTGGAATGAAAATCTACACTTCCAGAATTCTCTGCAACCAGGCAGTCAGTGAGTAGCAAGGGGCAAAGGTTTAACCCTCACACCACGGGAGTCTTGCTTTTAATGGGTAGACATAGCCTCAGAAAGAGAAAACAGAGTAAGACACAAATGTTATGAATGCCACTAAACTTTTATGAGAGGCCACCACAGATTGCGCAACAAATAATCAGAGATCTGATTGCAGTTGATACTCCTTAGAAATTTAAGAGAGAAAGAACTGATCTAGTCAAAAATGAAAGAGAAATAAAAAGACCTGGAATACCCTTCAGGGAAAGCCAGACCCTACAGATTTAATCAACATGATAGAAAAAGAAAACTTTGAATGACTTTTACTGACTTTGCTGCTTTGGCTATTTTACTTTTGCTGGAGCTGATTGAGCTAAAACTCAGTTATATCAGTGGCTGTGTTATAGATAAAGTCAAAAATTTATCCCACATTTATACAGCCCCACTGATTTCAATTAACAAATATATTTATTTATGGGTCTGTTTCTGACGTCATTAAGAATATATGAAGTGTAAGAATTTTACAAAGAATGTATAATATTTTGCTTTGATTTCAAATCGTTTATCCTAGAATAGTCCAAATTTTGACATTGCTGCACACTCACAGAACAGATCTTTTCAGTGAGATAAGTCAGTCGATAAATCAGAGCACAGAGTTGTTAACCCCAAGGCCGCACTCTGCACTCAGCTTTGCCTTTCTCTTGCTGAAAATTCAACAAAACAGTCCTGTGCAGCAATGCTCTTGGACTAAGACAAATAAAGCAAGACTAAGTCTTAAAAGGTTTAAGAAGACTCCAAAGAGAGAATTTTTTCATATCAAACTGTCAGGAAGGATCACTGCAGAATAAACACAAACAGATACTGACGGCAATGGCACAGTGACAAACACTAACCCAGGGCATGAGAACTGATGCTGCACCTTACACCTACAAAGCAGAGGTCTTTTTCTGGGATAATGAACTTCAGCTTTTTCTGCGCTTGCATGAAAACTTCAAGGCAGATTTATGATTTATCTAGAGGAAAGGCAGTTAAAGCCTCCTGTCTTGGGGTGACATTATGGTATCCCATATTGCCCAGATATAAATCCTGCGCCTTTTGTGTGCCTTTAAAATTGTGTGTGAGAGAAAAAAAAAAGCCAGATCAACTTTTCCAAAGCAGTTCTGTGCTCCAAGGACACCGCTATCTCACTCTGTGTGCTTCAGCGGGGAGCGGAGGAAGCACCCTTCCTGCTTTTCAGCCAGCTTTTCAGCTCTGTTTCTTCGGAGAGAGACGGAGAGTTAAACTTTGTTTTCCTGGGACTTTGGTTTCTTCTTCTTCTCTTCTGGACTTGTTCAGAACATCAGAATATCAGAACCTCACCAGAAGACCTTACCCCGGTCCGGAGGGGGCCCCCACGCTGACCCAGCTCCAAGGAGGAGGAGAGAGACCACATCCGCACAAGGACTCTAAAATCTTCCAGGTTTTCTCTCCACAGTGAGAGATTTTA
>VWZT01016777.1:5686-22891 GCA_013397055.1 Pachycephala philippinensis
GGCGCTGCCCGACCCGCGGAGTGCGGGACCCCGGCCAGCGCCGAGTGCTCCTGCCCAGCCAAGGAACCCGCAATCTCTCCGGTAACGTGAGCTGGCAGAGTCAGTCCTAAAAGTGACTTGTGAAACCTGAAAGAACTACAGATTTGTGGTACCTGGTACAGACCGCACGGGGATCTCGCAACAAACCCTGACACTCTTATTTTAAGGAAAGCCCGCTGAGCTGAACAGCATCTACTTGCCAAACAAACAAATTACCTAGTGGGTCATAAACTGGATTCCCCAAGGCTTCACACAACAGCAGCTTTATTTCTTGAGCACATCAAATTGAAAAGAAGAAAGGACAGGAAAGAGACACCAACACACACACACAAAAAACAGATTGAGAGAACATTACCTAGTAATATTCTGCAAATGAACCAACTACTCATAATTAGCCTGTTACACAAGCATTCCTCCTAACACAAGTGGCCAATTTATTTATTTTTAGGAAAACAGTTACTGCCAGTAGTGTCACAATTCTTCATAAGAGAAGTATTAAATACAAAGCCTAATTCTCAACAGCAATGAAACTAGGATGGTTTTATATGATGTTGTCTTTAATTCACTTCTTACTACCCTCAAGGGAAGTATTCATCCCAATTTTTACCAACACTTTCTGCTGATACAGATCTTTTCCTCATGACAGGAACTGAAAAGGAGAAAGTGTTCCAACTAGCTGTAGAGTTACAATCCAAGTTTAAGAGACACACTCCTGATTTATTAGATGTTCTAAACCCTGCAAGGCTCCTCCTTCAAAGATGCAGGATTTCTTCTTAATGTTGACTTTTTGCACTTGCATGGGGATTTAGACAAAACATAACCATCTGAAGCCTCAGAACCCCTAGACTGTCAGATTTTCTGCTAAAATTGGCAGCTACAGATCCAGTCAGGACTGAGGCAGCTGCAGAACAAGCCCTTTGAAGTGAACACAGCTTAGACTGAAACCGCTATGAAGAAAGGAAATAGCAGAGGAAACTTCTCTTTATTTTTTAAAGCTTTTACTCGCAAATATTCACCTACCACTACGTGGATAGAAAGAAAGCCTCTTCTCTTGGTTAATTAGTAGTTGTTCTCTGTATGAGTCTCAGCCCAAGCCAGAGGAAACTTCAAAGGCCTCACTCATCAAATGTCACAGCATGAGCTCCACGTGAAGCTGCCAGTTCTGATCTGGTTGCACAGCTACGGCTCACGCTGGGCTTGGGAGCAGATCTGTATAACCAAGTAATTGCTAAGCAATTGTGTAACAAAAGAACAAACTTCTATTGAAAAGATTTGGCAAAGTCACAGCAGTGGGCAAGATGAGAACTTGAACAGTCTGCCAGCAGTACAATCCTGATACATGTTCATGCCTCACATGACAGCATCTTCTTTACCCATAATCTGTGTAATCAGTGGTTTACCTCTTTTGTTCATTTGGCTTTTAACATCCTTATCTGCACGTGTGACACCTGCAGCTTTGAAACAAACAAATCAGATCTAACTCAGACCACTTAAGACTGTGGCAGAGTTGAGGTCTGGATTTCATTTTCTGCTTATGCTCTGTAACACAAACATTCTGTAGCATTCTACACCACTATGTAAAAGGAGAAGAAAAAAGGTACCAAGCTAACATTGAGGGAAGAATAAAACAGAGGACATGATTCATAAAGGAATGAAGCCTCAAGACTTCATCAAATATTAAACCAATAACATCTTCACACTCAGTAACCAATGTAATATGAATTTTGATGTACTAGTAGTATATACTTGTGATCTATCAGATACTTCTTGGTAAATACTTCTTAGAAACTCTTAACAGCTCAAGTTCAATTCTTATTACTTTCTTCTGCTTCATCAGGGCTTTTAAAACAATGTTGGGCATGAACAAGATTAGTCATAACTAATTTGGAAGGATTATTTCACTTTTAATAAGCTTGGTTTAGTTCTCTCCCAATGAAACAAAAAAGAATAAACCACGTTGTGATAGCCCCATCTTTCCCCAGCTGTTTTACCTCTGAGTGTCAACAGCTATCACGTTCCCAAAAGGCACAAAATGTTTTAACTGATACTAAGAAGGTTAAGAACATTCTTTCATTCAGGAGTCATTCTTACATTAATTTGGGACAATCAGTGGTAGCACCTATTCAAAAATCATATAATTTGTGTTCTGCCTTCTCAACACCCTCAGAAATAGATGTGTGTAATGCTCATAATATCCTTTTAAAAGAAACCAGAGTAACTAGTTGTTGTAGATCAGAGGCTCCAAAACTGCATTTTTAAAAAGCATTAACATTTTCGTTTAATAAATTCACTTCAATCTGTAATTCTTAAATTTGTTGTAGCTAAACAGAGCTGTCATACCAAGAGGTAGTGACATCAGCATTCTGTTTAAGGAATTTATTAAGCACTCCACATCACTGTCTATTACAGCTATACAACTTTTCAGTACTTTTTTAACAAACTCCATACTTTCTCCTCCACTAAAAGCTTATTGTCTATATACTCTTTCCAAATGGTAACAAGACACTGAGAACTTAAGTATTTTTTCAGAAAATTGTAAAAAGGAGAACTATTCAGCTATTAAACCAGCATGTGCCCATCACTTCCAATTTAACAGACTTAAGTGGAATTGCCATGATAATGTAATGCAGCTTTCATTAAATATCAGAACATTTCACAAGGATAATATTCCTCTCTGTGCATGCTTCCATGCTTCTCATGCTTCCATGAGTCCAGTCCAGTAGAGTCAGGCACCAAAAATCCCTCCACTACTGGCACCAAACTAACACACACATAAAAAGCTGAAAATTCCAGCCAGTCATTTCCTGTTTCAGAATGGTAAAGTCCTTCAAAATCTATTTCTCCTTTCAATTGTCCACAAATTAGAAACCCGCACAGGTAAGTTTTCATCCTGGTTTTTGACTAGCAAAATGTCTGTTACTCGCCAAGAGCTTTTTTATTCTTCAGTGAAAAAACAAATTTAGCATCACTAAGTATTGTTCTATACTAAGGAATCACAAAATTAGCTTTAGATTTTATGGTATGTACTAATGTATACGATCCAGATATAAATACAGTATAAAGGTAAAATATGAAATACACTAAACCTTGTAGGATATTTATAATTACAAGGACCAGAGTTACTGTTATCTTTAAAATAAATAAAACTGCTATCCACTAGCTGGAGCAACAGTAAACAAGGCAGACAAGAATTTACATAAATATATGTGTTGAAAAGTATTTAGTCCCTGACACAGCCCAATATTTCAATCCTTTGTTTCCCCCTCCTACAGGGCAGTATCATCAAGCACAAAAGACGCAACAGAAATGGAAGTACAATGCTAAATAAACCCTACAGAACAAGCACATCTTCCTTTACATCTTCCCAATAGGTGGCAACAGAATCCCAAAAATACAAAGAAGTTTATACTTCTTTCTTCATCCACAAAGTACCAGAAGCCCTGTTACAACTTCAATCAATGAACTTGCACCAGTAATTTTAATCAAATGAATCACTGCATCTCAGGAACAGAAATTCCCAGGACAGTATGATGTCAAAGGCCAGAGAATTCAGAGAACTCAAACAAAGGATTTATTAAAAACCTAATTGTTCTCGAACACCTAACTGATGGCTTATACTCAGAGCTTATCTGGGGGAGCAAACTACCACAACCAGGAATTGCAGTAACAAAATATTTGAGCACTAAAGAAGAAACATCAAGGGAGAAAGAAAATTCTCAACTCTTTCTTTTGTTGTTGACATCCACACCTTTGTCTTAAGCAGCATTTATTTACAAGCGTAAGGAAAGGAATAGGCACTTTTAAACAAAGTTTTCAGCTGACAACTTTATCACACTAGGAGGTCCATACTAACTCCCTGATTCCTTGTAAGAAACGACAGGAAATCAGGGTTCTTTTTCCTTGGCAGTTACACAACCACTTTGTTTTTGTGGCACAAAGCTATACAAATCAAGTCTAAATAATGACTACTTACTTGCTTTCAGATGCAGCCACGTCCCGGTCCAAGGACACGGTCTCTGTGGTGATCTCCACCTTCCTGACGCTGCCAAAGAAATCTGTTATCAGGACATTCTGGGGGTCACGCTGGAACAGATCGGTTCGGTGCCCAGGGGTGGAAACGCACAAGCTTTTTGGACAGACCTGAAACTGCAAACCAAGATGGACAATCACATCCTGTCCCTCATTCATCAACAGCCTCTACATACCCCTTCCAAAACGAAACTACTATTAAAAAAAAAGATCAATAACACATGTAACTTGCATCAATTTCAGTTACAAGCTCCATTGCTGGAAAAAATGGTTGAACAAACACATTAAAATGCATAAATATCTTCATTATGCATTTCTGAAAACCTTTTTCCTTACAATGACACTTGAGTTTAGAAACGCTCCTGTGAAAGCCAACCATCAATTATATCTAACTGATAAATGCACAAATGTATTTCTGAATATGGATGCAGCAATGCTGCTATAACCTTCCAGAAGTCACAAGTGGGCATAAATTCTTCATATTTACCAATGGGAGGCATGCAAAATTAAACAAGCTTTGAAGCTTTTTTGAAGGCTTCATAAAGAAGCAAGAATCTACATTTTGATTGAAAATAAAAAAAAAAAATCCATCAGTCTTGTTTCTAATTTATAGCCTATGAATTAAAGCAGAATTAGGATCTTCAAGTATCAAAGGTGCTTTATTTACATTAAGTTCACAGACATCCTGTGACACCTACAAATTAGCTATATACCTTATTACTTATTTTACCCATGTATTTTGTCTACATAGCAGATCCCCTATACACCGCACACACTGCAACACCTGAAAGACAAAACCATCCCTAACAAAAGCAGGTGGAACAGTGACAGATTTGTTGCAGCATTTAGAACACCTGACAAGACAGGATGCCTATTAAGTAACAATTGTTACAAACCCAGCAGACACTCAAGGCAATACAAATGCATTTTGGACACAAAGTCATTTTGCACAAGTCCTACCACACTTGCCACAACAGAGACCACCTGGTACCAGCACAGGTTATGTGTGTCCTTCACATTCCAGACACACAGAACATTTAACACGAGAGGTTTAATACAGGACTAAGAATGTCACTCTCCACACGGGTGCTCGTCTTCCTTAATCTTAAATTCTCCAAGTGATTTTCACAAGCAGGTCCATCAACCACAGGATCTAGAGTTCATATATTTAAATTACATCATGGGTCAGCTCTTAGAAGGTTGCATTCTTATGACAAAACCACAGGTCTTAATCAGCTCAGTGCAGATGCAACTTGAATTATCTCAGATTATGACTGACAAAACCTGTGAGTTCCAGGCCATAATTCCCAGCAAAAATTTTGGGCTCAGCCTGACACAAAATGCACAGGCTCTTGTTGCTCATTCTCTTTGGACAACAAAGCCCTACATTACAAAAAGTTTCCCAGAGAGGAACCAATCTACCTGGCTTTTCTTCATAGAGGACAGATTCTATCTCCCCATTCCTCCCTTTTGCTCTATTCCAGTTTCTCTTTGATCCCTTTTTAGCCTAAGCCTGCAAGCATGTGGCATTAGGCTGCTTGTCCAGGGAGACCTCAGCTCACTTTCACCTTTACCTGAAGCATACAAGCACACATAGACACTGAGATCTTCTTTTAAAAATTCCCAACTCTCTTGTTAACTGCTATCACACAGCTGCTAAAGAGAAAAAGGGGCAAATCAAATCCTTGTTATCCTCCCTGTGGTGAAAATGGACTAGACTCATCAGTATCATGCTTCCCATACAAAAGCCATTTGTTAATGCACACACAAACCCTCTAAAGTTTCCATTTTCACCAAAATGCTATCAATTTTCTCCATCTCTGCTCCAATTAAGGGCACAAACATAAAAACTAAGTCTCTGAAGTAAACTATAAAAAATAAGCATTTGTTTTAAGCCTCATTTTTTGCTTGAAGCATGAATTTATGCTGCAGTTATCGAAGTAAGTCAGGGTTTTGAGTCCAAAAAAACTGCATCAGCATTGAAAGTGGGAAGCTGATACTGCACCCAACTAATTCTAACCTGTCTCACAACAGTTTACTACCACAACATGTTGATATGAATTTGAACAAAAATATGCAACGGCAGTGAGAAGAAGACTTCAGTGTTAAAAACCTACCCATCCACTACTACTGTGAGAAAGGACTGCAAACCAATTATGCCACAGCAGACTAACACTAATAACTGAAGTATTCTAACAAAATAAGGAGCAGGCAAACACTGGCTAAGTTAAACACATTTTTTCCTATATCAAATTTTCCACATTTTTTAAAACTTTTTTCAAACAGAGCTAAACAACTCCCCCAACTTTGTTATTTTGACTTTTCTTAACAACATTTTAGCTATTTTATGACAAATGATACCTCATTTAGAAATTTATTTGAATCTTATTTTAAAAGTTCAAATGTGTGACATTTCAATGTAGTCTTTATTTTCAGGGAATTGTGATCAAACCTAAAGTCAGTCATTTGCACAGCTTTATGCTATCCCTTAGCAACACAGATGGAGCAGGTGGGGAGTAGGTGGAGTGGATTATGAAAAATGATGTCTCATTCTTTGCAGGAATGCAATATCCAAATCTTAGGTGGATATGAAGAGAAACCGTTTCAAGAGTGGTTAGAGAAAAGTAAAGAGCTAATGGAATAGAAGCAGTGTAACGAACACACAGTACTTCAAAAAGAGAACACATTTGACATATCAGAAGATCAAACACCTAAAGATCATTTAATTTTAAAGCTAGGTAGTGAGCAACATAAGTTACCTTGATCTTGGAAAGCATTAATTTAAATTTAAAAAAATCAGAGTTGGATAAGCAGTAGGTCTTTGTTCTTAAGCCAGCTAACGCATTCCAGTGCCAGAGTACCTCCTATAACTGTTGGCAAAAGAAAGGTTTATATCCTTACCATGGACTAACCATATGTCATTTTGGAACTCTTAGATGAAGCCTTGAAAAGCACCGACTCAAAGTCAAGTGATCACATTTGCTGAAATGTGTGCGGATTATGACTCAGTACATGATCACACAATGGTCTGGGTTGGAAGAGACCTTAAAGATCACCTAGTTCCACTTCCTGCCAAGGGCAGGGACACCTCCCACTTGATCAGGCCTCAAAGTCCCATCCAACCTGGCCTGGAACAAATTATCACAAATCATGATATATTTGGGTCCCTTCTCTTCCACTCCCTGAGCAACAATCAGCAGATTGATGTATGATAAAACAACTTACATGATGTAAGGAATTTACCAGCATGGAGAACTTCCCTCAGCTCTTCCTGACTATTTGGCATACAAGCAAAAACACAGTTAGGTGTCTTCAAAGAGCTCAAAAAGAAAACTACTTGGCCAGCTAACAAATTTCTACACTTTTCACAATAATCATACTAACATTCTGCTGGCCAGACCAGCTCTACCACTTCCCAGAGAGTGTCTCACACAGTAGAAAGCACTGTTCCTTTTTATGACCTTTTATTATTAACACAAATTAAATTTCTGGTTTACCGTGACATTTGAATGAATAGACTAGACAAAGATACTTAATCAATAAAGAACTTGCATATTTTTCTTTATCAAGATTTATTTTAAAGCTATCTATATCCCATAATTAGAAGGTATTAAATTATAGAACAGAATTTCATTCCCATAGAAGTAAAAGAACCTTGAATCTTAGCCACTGAATCAATTCTGTATCAACATAAAATCTGCCAAGTGTGGGCTGTTTAGAGAGAATTCTAGCATACATGTAGCAGTCAGGCTAACACCATCCTCTGTAGACAGAGGGTGGCATAAAACTTTTGAGCAGCTGCTCCTTTTACAGAAATGAATCTATGACAATGTGTTCTGTGAGTGGTGGCTCTTAGATCACTGATGTGGCACAGCAGGATTTACAGGTACAAGGTACCAAAGTATGATGTACGACTACAAAGAAACTAGCAGGTATGAAGGGTTAATAGAGCAAATAAAATAGTTACTTTTTATGTCATCTCACCAGTGTACACATCTCACTGCTAGAGAGGCATTTTCCTAAATTTTGTCATACGTTATCTGGTTGGCTGCTTCTTTTCCTCCTGCTTCATACCTGAAATCTACAATAATGTTTGCCTCAGCTATAATTAAGTCCAAACACTGATGGATTTGGACATATCTTGCTCTGGAATCTAAGCAGATATATAGATAAATTAGTCTCTGCAGGCTTTTGTAAGTGCACAGTTAGAACTTTAACTGTTTAATCACCTTTGCAAAACAATACCTGCTTTTCCACATCTGCGAAGCGTGTACTATCCATTAAGCTGGTTTTAGAAGCTTCCTACTAAAATTTTTCACATGCAAATGCCTCATTCTATTAAAATGAATATTTAATGAATACTTCATTATTTTTTCAACGAAAAATACAAAATCTGGCTAATTTTGGTTAATTTTTTCTGTAGCCAGCAAAGCACTTTCAAACGAGGACAATCCTTGAAGTGTTACACAACTACATTTAACAATGGCAAAAAAAACCCCTCCTTCCAAAGCTGCTTCCAAGAAAAACAGCGGGAGCATAAAAAGCATTTGAAGAACCCTACGGACAAAATAGATTAGTTTTGGAACTATTAAATTCATTAGCATATTCATGAATGTTGAGTATTCTACTTACTAGATCATTCATATTTGTCTGACTGGCAGGATGAATTTCCTCCAAGAACTCTAACACGTAGAACGTGTATCTGTCCATGAGATGAACGCCAATCGCCAGGTCAGGCTGATGCTTTAAAACAACACACAGCAGTTACTGGGCATTTGCAGGAGAGAACTCACTATTCAGGAGAGGGAATAGAATGCCAACAGCATGTTACAAAAGTTAAGCATAATTTTTCGTTGTTCTTAGGCAAATTATGCAGAGAAAATAGCTCGCTGTGAAGAAACCTACTGCTGATAAGCTGAACAATGCAGTTTATAGATAAACTGTATCCTGGGAATATCTATGTTTCCCAAAAAGCAGGGAACCGTTTCTTAATGGTCCAGCATGGATTTGTGGACTTTGAAAACAGGGCTGG
The DNA here is from genome assembly GCA_013397055.1 of Pachycephala philippinensis. Lineage (NCBI taxonomy): Eukaryota > Metazoa > Chordata > Aves > Passeriformes > Pachycephala > Pachycephala philippinensis. Next base: position 14,787 of record VWZT01016777.1, read on the forward strand.
GAGAGCCAGTGTATCTCAGAGCAGTGCATGGGCTCAGGTAATCCTGACCTGCTACTTCTGGTCTGGCTGAGATCTCTCCTACTGCTCCTTCTGCAATTCAGCTGGGATATAATTACAGCAGGTGGAAGTTAATGTTTTGTTTTGTATCAAGTGTAGTAAATCCTAGATTGAACATTCCTCACACTCACCTCTGAGCAGTCTTCCCACAAGATTCCTTGCTATCCTAGGCAATGCATAAACTGGCCAGCAAGGACAGAAATCCATTATTAGACTGGTTCTTTGGGACAGCTCACAAAAACAAGCAGGAACAGTATACTTACAAGTTTTGTCAAACCCACACTAAATACCTTATACATTCAGCAATTAGAAGGGAAATTTTTAGTTAAACGTCAGTGGGAATTGTGCTTTTAACTCAGGCATTCTGAAAATTGTCTTTAGGTTCACATAAATCTACTTACTGATAAAGAATCTTCTCCTACTTGGCTGCTGGCCAAGGCCATTATGTTGGGTGAATAAAATCGTTCATACATGGATGCTCCTTGACAAGTATCAATAATAAACAACAATTCATTGTACCTGAAAGAAATAAAACAGCCTCCTTACCCATTGCTCCTTAAGCACCATATACATACTTTGCTTTTTAGTTACCAGGGCAGCTGCTCAGAACCTGAGGAACAGGAGCTCACCCTGATTGGTTTTAAGATGCCAGTTTGGCCAAAGCAGTACATCTGAGCAGCTCTAACTGCAGGAAGCTGAAAGCAAAAACTAAAATTCTGCTTTCTGAATGCAAACTCTCACACAATGTTAGGGACAACAGGCATTACCACTGCTGCAGGTAAGCAAGGCCTACCAGTAAGACCCACTTAAAGAGTATGTTCAGGATATTGGGTATTCAATATCTAAATAACGCTTATTTCTTACCTCCTTTTCTGCCACATTTGTTCAAAGGCATCAGCAAGTTCTACATTTGTAATTTCTTCAGAATCTTGAAATTTTAGGAAGCCATTTCCACCATGGCCTGACAGAAAAATTGGAAGTTAGGCAAGTTTGTAGGTTAAAGGAAGATATTCGGCCTGGTTGACCATTTTTCTAAAACAAAGTAAACACAATTCTCTTTCTCCAGAGACAGTCCAGCAAAATAAAATATTAATACAGTAAGAACAGTGCACATTCACCATTTCAACTGGAAACTATACTGGCTTAGTACTGCTTTACAGGCATTTTTTCTTAATTAGTATGACATGCTAAAACCAGAAAAAAATCTTTTGGTCGATCCTTTTGTTCATTTGGACTACTGATGCTTTCAACAAACCCATCCAACTGAGCAAGCATCAATAAATTGTACACAGAAACCCGCAATTACCTGTCATGTATATTAGAATATTGCTTCTGTCATCAGAAAGAAGACGCTTAGATCGTGGTGTGCTTGGTGGGATTCTTCCCGTTAAAACACGCAAGAAATTTTCAACAGTAACCTATGAATAGAAGCATAAAGTAATTTTTTTAAGATAAAAGTACTGATCAGCTATAGGCTGGGTTACAGAAATTAAATAATGGAACACTAAAATATGCAGTGTATCTAACCAGACATAGTATGGCATGGTATAAACTGCATAAACAGACATTTTCTGTGTGAAGTTTTACTTCAGGTTAAGAATCATGTGGTAGCTTTTACTTTATTCCACTAACACCAGCCTGTTGCTGAATTATATCCAATAAGTCTACCACCATTACAATTTTAAATACATTTACACTGATCTAAAAACCTGTCAGCATATAGCTTCATTGTGCCAAAGCTGCTTCTGTATTCACAAAATGCTCCAATGTTAGTGTGTGTTACCATGGAAAAACAAAAGTTTAAATTCCCTCTCCAACTCAGGAAAGAAAATAAAGATTAATTTGATTACATAAGTCTGAGTGATCAGATAAGATCCATCTGAGTGGTGGCTGCAAGACATCCTATAGAACACCATCTCCTGTTTAAGTACACGTACACAGCTCAAATGCCAGCAACAAATCCATACTCAGGAAAAAACATGATACAAAGAATGTAGCTCTATTCCAGTTCTGTGTCTTCACTTCCTTGTATAAAGCTTCAGAGAAATAAAACATCTACTGTATACTTAAATGCAATCCAATAAACCTTTAGCAATAATTCTACAGCACTATTAAACCAAGAAACTGATGTGTAATTTTATCTCAGCTGGTAAAGACACTGCCTGGTATGAAGGAATATTACATGAAAAGAAAGGTGACAGAATGCAGATTTTTATACAGTCATTGCTTTGCAGTAATGATTAGGTTACGGATTTTGTTTTATTTTAAGAACATATGCTTAAGGTCAGGAATTTAAGTAGATCTACCTAATAAACAATTCACTTGCATACCAAAATTTTCACAGTAATTTTCGTGATGGCAAGATGAGGCACTGAACAGTCATTTCCAAAGAAATTTCAGTAATATAATTCTATTCCATTATTTTAAATAGCCAATACACTAAACATGTTTCTAGTATAATGAACTTCAAATACAAACTCAAATATCAAGGAGGGGAGGGGTATGTATTTTAAACTCATCAGCTGATAATAAAAGCCCAGCCCAAAACCAGTAATATGAACAGAAAGACTTCCTCAGACTTCACAGATGCTGCATAAATCTTTAAACCAATACTAAAAAATAAAGACCCAGTGTTTTGATTAAAGCACAGTTACCTCATAGCTTCTGTAATCCACTTCCACATCATCTCCATAGACATTTAGCTCCATGTTTTTATGACTAAACACAGTCGCTGGTTTGGGATTTCTGGGATTACATGCCATATCATCTGCCAGCATCAAGACAATGTGACTATGGAAAATAAAAAAAAAACATTTCAGCCATTCTGCTTTCACATAACAGTCAAACAGAAATTAGAACAACACTGTTCAACAATTACAATAGCTCAAACGCCTCCAAAACAACCAACCCCAAGAATCACGATAAATGTTTATTTTTAAGATGTGATTTTGAGGTTTGTTTGGAATTTTTGGTTGGGTTTTTTTTTGTCTTGTCAATATTTTGAACGAAGTCTTGCAGCAAAGAATGAAAAACAGATAAATTAAGTTTGTCTAAAAAAAAAACCCACTCAAATCTGCATAAAAATTGTTGCAAATGCTAAAAAAGCACTCTCTCTCTCTCTCGGTCTTCTCCAAAGTCTTGGAGAATATTCTTGACTGTAGTCTAAAGCATTGCTGGCTTTTTGAGATTAATTCCAGATCTTTGGTTATGGAAAAGAAATGGATCTTTCTACTGAACAACAGAAATCTCAGTCACACCGTAGTTCTTGCAGTATTTCTAAAAGTGACACCCATTTTGACTTTAATGGTGAAGACAGACGATGCAAAGCAGATGAAAGCTCTCAGGTAAGGGCAGGACTGGTGACAGAATTTCTGAGGCAGTGCCGAGGGCACCTGTGCTTCAAAGGCTGCACAGGAGAAGGAACAGCTGCTTCTGAACGACATGTGCAAGAACAAAAGGCATCTTTCTATGCCTTTCAGCCCACAGCACTTCCGCAATGTGTTCCCTCGGATTTATAACCCCAAAATCCATCTAAAAGTGGAGTTTCAAAATCCCCTCTTTCAGAAACCAGAAAGTCACTCCGTTTTTTCTTTTTTTTTAATATAATAAACACAGGGAACAGGATGATGCTGCCATTGCATTCATGGTTGAGTGGGACCTAACTGGGGACTCCAATTGTCCAGTTTTGGACTTGGACAAAAAAATGCCATACAACTTTAATCCACCAGAATATGCATTTTTCAGTGATGAAGCAGGCCACACGTCTTTAGGCAGACATGCCTGAGAAACTACCAGTCCTCTAAACTACCACTGAAAACCAGGACCACAAGGAATTCCATAGGAGCCTATGGTACATACGGCCTATTACACAATGGATACTGGTGCCTTAAATTCACTTCCACAGTTCTGACAGAAGCAAATTACATTCCGAAACAGCTGGATGGAACTGTGCCAACACCCCTAGAACTTCCAGTAGGAACACAAGGTAAAGACACTTCAGAACCTTCCTACTCCTGTTGTCAAAGAAGAGATACTGTTCTAACCCTTGTGCTATCACTAGAGAAACACAGTTTGTATGGACAAAAAAACTGGTTTCTCTAAAAAAATCATGCAAAATGGATTTTTTCAAGGCAACTGTCAATATATAGAAGTTGCTCTGTTCAGAGACTTTAAAGACTCAGTATAGTGACAGATGTGGAAGTCTTACATCTCAGTACGGTCACAGTTACCATCATCTCCACGCTGAAAGGAAATTGAAGTACAGATCACCTCTCACAGTAGTGCTGTCATTGCTGAGTGCATTTAGCAGTTTTCACATTACACTTTCACCAATTTGCTAAGTGGTACATTTTAGTGTCCAGATCTAATTAGCCTGTTCCAAATGGAAATTTTATTATGTAACTTGTTGCTTTTCCTTTTGAACAACATTGCTGCACTTTTCACCACACTGATGTGATTGCATTCTTCCTTTTTATTTTATCCAGTTAAGCTGGGAAGATAAAGGTATTTCTATACTGCTTCAGACAGTATGAGAACTTTAATAGCACATTTGGAAGGAATTGGATTCACCAAGATTCCCTCACCTATCAGGAATGCCCAGTCTCTTGACACTTCTGTACACTGAAAGAGTATTTGCCACATGACGATAATTAAACCAGAATCGAGAGGTACACACCTTGAAAAGAAAAAAAAGTGTATTAAATAGTGTAAAGATACAAATTGGCCTGGTACATTGCATCAGAAGAACACGATTACAGGAATATTAAAAAAAATAGCAACAACTCAGAAAGGATATAGTAACACTAAGAAACTCATGATATAAGCTATATAAATCTTAGTTGTACCAAAGCAAAAAATACTGAAAATAAAAGTTTAAAAAAAAATTCTTAGCATACTGACTAATGAAAAAAATTGTCATAAACCCTTACTAAATATAGGAAGTGGCACTTTAGGGAAAAATTCAGCAACAGTAAGTGGATAAGCTAATTTTTTTCGTTTGCTTTCTCCTTATCAAACGGAAAAAAAATCAAAGGAAGAGTTCTCATCTCAATAGCAAACCCATTCTGGGAGCATTCTTCCACAAAGGCACAAGTGAATTAATTCATGCAGAAGCCACACACAGGGGAAAATGAACTGAGGACATTTGCATTTAAGGAGTCAAATAAAGTAAGAGAAAAGTTAGCTCCAACCAAAATCTGAATACAAATTCTCAGAAACCTCAAGCAAGTTCAATTTCTACTGTTCTAACAGGCAAGGGGTCAGGGCTCAGTCATTCCCTTTACTTAAACACTCCCTAAATCAGGTTCTGATTCAGAGGTTTCAAAAGCTTCTAAAAGAGGTGACTTTAAAACCATAAAAACAGAGATGCAGGAAAAAGCATTTCGATCATTTTTAAATTTTTCAGCTCTAAATGTAGAGCTGTAAGTTACACTACATAGCATCTCTTTCTCTACTCTTTTCATAAAAAGAACTCAGTTGTAGCTTAAGTAATAATAAAAATTCAGCCTGAAAGGATCCCCTTGTGTTCGATCACCCTGCCAGTTAGAGATTCCAAAAAAGCCCACAGGAATCAGTCCATGAGGACATTTGCCTTTCAGCAAGATTTAAAGCTCTGAAAACAAACTGTGTCCAATTTAGCTGGGACATTTCAAGGTACTATCACCTGCCCCTTGCCTCCATTACCTTCCTTACAACACAATGGAAAAGTGTCTAAGCTTTAAATATAGTTATCCACGCTGCAGCACATTAATTCAAGCTGTTGATGAGGTGGGATTGCAGTATGATCCCAGGTTTGAAGTGCCTGACAGCAGTAAACCCCTCCCTGTTTTACTGCTTAAAAATTAGTAGCAATTGTTACAAAACTTAATGATAAACCACTGAGAAAATAAAACAAGCAGAAAATCTGTTCAGGACAGAAAGTATAGGTCTTTAGACCTGATTTTCCACCTTCTTTGTGTGTTTTTATGGGTACTAACAAAAGTGTCTGTTAATAGTATTAAAATAGTATGTTATGTTTTAATAGTTTCAAGTTTGTACATTGTAGAATATACTAATTATTCCTTCTAATTCAATTAGTTACTGTTAACTTTCCTTTTTTATTGCTCAATTTTAGTATCTGGAAAACAAACAGCTGCTATTGAGTAATTACAATACTGTTCTGAAACAAATTAGTCATTAAGACCTGAACTGGAATTAAGAACCAATTGTGCAGCATGATTCAAAGCTAATAAAAGTTACATGGCAAAGAAAAAAGGAATTAGGGTAAGAACAATTGATCTAAACACTATGTTGCCTGAATTGATTTTATTCCCAGCCTGTTATCACAAGTTAACAGATTGAATAAGAACACAAATGAGATATAAATTCTACCTTTCTTGTCAAAGAGACCAGACTTCCCTGGTATCAGAGTTACACCTTTTTTCAATATGCAGTATGCTAATTTAACTATATTAATGCTTTCAGAACTTTTGTTTTATGAATCCTGCCATGTAGCTAGACACATTGAGTGCTTGAAGTTCAGTCATATTGAAAAGATAATTTCATTACAGTCTAATAAATTTTCAGGCACAATTTCAAATGTATTCATTTCCAAATGTTTATCTTTCTATTTCTTTCAAATGAGCAGGACTCTTGAATGACTGTTCCAATTATGGCTCCTGATGAAAAATTGCCAGCTTTATTGGAAGAAAACAACCCATACCACACTTACCAAAACTGCCCAGTTATTTGTATGTCCACTTCTAAAAAACTGTTCTGCTTGATCCTGAAAGATGAACAACATTTTAGGTATTTCAGCAATAAGAAAGAAATGACCACTCACGGTTTGGTTATTTCCATAATAGTGTTCAACACATATGTTTACCACGTATTAACACTGGATATACCTTAGAAAAGCTACAAGAGAGGTATTTTTCTTAACATTTGCATATTTCATGTGAATTAACTGCTCCAAGTCTTTCCCTGAAACTTGCTACAGAACAAAGAGGAATTACTAGTCACTTGCAGCTTAGTTAAAACCAAAAGCCCACACATCTCTACACCAAAGGACACTCCAAGAACAAAATAATATGATTTATTGACCTACAGTTTCATCCTTAACGAGAAAAGAGGCTTGGATTCAATTCTATTCTATTTTCAAAAGCAGGTGAGTGAACCTGCAGTTTTAACCCACTTTAAATCCAAGGTGGTTACATTCATCTTCCAAAACTGGGATCTATGACAGCAACCTTCTGTATAATCTGTGTTCTCCATAGCTCCCACTTTCCTTTGCAGATGAGAGGGCCCTTTCTCCTTAACAGAGAACATAAATCAGGACACAAAAAGGGGCTAAGACTTCACAGAGGTAATGGAGTAAGTCTGTCACAGGGCAACAATCCAAATCTGCTGACTCTTAAATCAGACTGTATTAACTCTGAGGAGTTCTGGGATGATGCTTGTGGTCTTACACAAAACACACAGTAACAGAAATAGTGTTGTACTTCAAGCAGCAAACAACTTGCAGTTTAATTAGTCATCCAGAGATTGTAAGAATATTTCTATTGTTCAGGGTGCGGGGGTTGTTTGGTCCTCGTCGTAATTAATTTAAAGCATAACAACTTGCTAATAACGCAGAACTCAAAAGCAAACAACACTCCAGATGTAGCGTGGGCACAGTGCATTAAGCTAATTGCTGAAACATGAAATTACTCCCACCTGACAAACCCACTGGCACCTGCCGTGCGCAAGCGGCCCGCACCCGCGGGATGGGCACGGAGCCCGGAGCTCGGGCCGCTCCTCCGCCCGGCGAGCGCCCGCACCCCGCCCGGGGCACCCCGAACTCGGCCAGCCGCGCCCGGGAACGGGCATCACACACCCTCCGGAAGTTACAGTGCGTGACCAAAGAGAAACTGAGTTTCAGAAACCCGCAAGAGGATGAGAAATCTGGGGTTTTGTAACTTTTAGCAGTTTGAACGAGACACACGCGCCTGCCGGGCCGCCCAGTACCGGCGCTCCCGGCACACAGAGCCCCGCGGTTCCGCCCACGGGGCAGCGCCGGGCGGGGCCGGGGG
>VWZT01016777.1:23627-39367 GCA_013397055.1 Pachycephala philippinensis
CGCTCTAGCCCTGTCCGGGAGAGCAGAGGCGGTAATGGCAGCAGATCTGGCAGCCCGCTCTAGCCCTGTCCGGGAGAGCAGAAGCGGTAATGGCAGCAGATCTGGCAGCCCGCTCTAGCCCTGTCCGGGAGAGCAGAAGCGGTAATGGGGTAATGGCAGCAGATCTCGCCGTTGCCTTGGGCACACGAGTTCATCGTGGCTCTGTCATGAGCTGGTGCTAGAAAACACCGGCTGCACATCTCGCCTTTGGCTTGGTTGCCTCCTGCGGGTGTAACAAAAGACGCTTCTCTCAGCCGCCTTCCAAAAATTCGTGAAATCCTGGGCTCTGTTGGGATCACTAAGAGGGCAGGGCATGGCGAGCTGTGGGCCGAGGGTGTCCTCCGAGCTTGGAGGCCACAGGGCTGCCTTGGACAGTGGAGGGGCAGCTCGGGAGAAGGACCACCTTTGGCAAGGGAGGGAGTGGGATCTAAAATTAGATTTTTTTTTTTATTATTATCATGAAGTCTTGCTATAGCTTTGCCTTTGGTGTCTGCATCCCTCAGCGCTGACGCATCATCAAATTTTTATTTCAATCTATTGAACCACTTGGTACGATTCTTTTATTTCCACTGTCTCATCTTGTCACTGCTTTGTTCAACTGCCTGATGCCTTCCATTAGTGAAGATGCAGAATCTGCCCTGAACCATGGAAGCTATTTCCTGCTCTGTGTACTTGTCACCAGTAATGACTTTCTCAGACAGGAGCATATTTCCATGTATTGATGTTGGAATTTCAATAGCATCACTTTTGTTGTTTTAAAGCATCACTGACAAAAATAATCACCTGTTATTAAATCGTACTTACTCCCTTCGGAATACCGCAGCCACCAGCTCCTGTTGTGCCTGAACCCATCTCCTGTGTGAGTGAGCCTATTGTGAACCTATGGAGAAGTGCTGTAGTTGTCAGTGGCTCTTGGTGCCTGCTTGTAAGCTGCACTGTTTATCTCCTTGTGCCAGAAAGCTGAATGAATTCAGGACGAAGCTTAAGCTTTTTTCTTGCCCCTTCAAATGCTTCCACTTGGGTCTCTTGATCATTCTCAGATGTGCACAAGATGTGTCAGTAATTCTAAAGGATAGGCAAGGATAATTCTAAAGGATCTCTCCAAGCATGTATTCATGCAGTTTAATAAACTGGTGAGCTGATTTCATGAGCTTTGACTCGGATAGCACCTCATTACCCATCAGCTCCCATGTGGAGTTGGCCAGAAAACATGTAACAGAAGGTCTGAGCTTCGGACTGAACTTCTTTCAGTTAAGCTTACTTCCTTGCTCTTTGCATTTATTACAAATATTCATCCTTTGGTAACATGCACCTTTTCACACAGAAATAATGCCAGCACCTGTATCCTGATGATGCATCTTTCAACCAGACATAAGTCCTGATGTTTGTACCTTGTGAAAAGTTATGTCAAATATGGCCAAAAGGTGACTTTTGGCATACCAAGAAACATTCCTGACGTTAGAAGTAATGAACATCTTTTATGTGAATAAAATTTAAAATCATCCTGTTTGCTTACAAACAAGGCCTGAACCTCCTGAAATTTCTATCACAGGTGACCGTAATTTTTTCATTCTCTGGAATGCTAGACTTTATAGTTGTAATAACATTCTTTAAAGGTCACTGTGTATGATTCGCTACTTAAGAAAATAAATGGAAAAAGTGGAAAAAACCCTCATGTGGCATTGGAATTATATAAACACAGGTTAAGAACTGTAGCAATTTTTCCTTATGTGAAAAATCACTTGTATTTCTCATGGTTACATGTAGTTGGGTTTGCAATCGCCAGGAAGGTTCAGCTGGCTCCTGATGTAAAAGCGAAGCTGCAAACGCCCGGTTCTTGTGTCCCCTGGTGTCATCTGCAGCGTGTGAGCAGTGTTTGGATCAGCCACAGCCACACTGCAGGGGGTACTCTTTGATTGTAGGTGTTCAGGTCATGTTGCTGCCTTTCCATCCCAGGGCAGAGACAGCACCGAGTTATGGCAAACTCAGTTGCACAAGCTCATTGAAATATCCCAAAAGAATGGCCATTATTCCCTCTGATTTATAGGCTGTGTAATACAGTGCATCACCTTCTTAGGTCTATCTCTGGTTTGCCTTCTGAATTCCCTTAGCCTGCTTGAATGTATTTTCTAATGGATCTATTTCTCCTTCTACTTCTGGCTTTCATTTCTTTACAGGCTCGATCTTTCATGGGCTTTAGTATTCATCAGACATGCATGAGTGTGCCAGCGCTTCAGGCATTATTCCTGGAGGTGGTATCACTTCTCTTTTTTTTCTCCAGTAAGACAGTACCAACAGCTTTGTCCTCATTTTTTTCATCTTTATTCCCTTAGGCAGCTCTCAGTACATGCTTCCATGCCTGTACAGGATTTTTTTTGTCTAGAAGTAAAGCTCTATGCTGTCTGCTTCTGTTTCTTCATTCTGCTTTGTTTCCATGCTAATAACAGTATTTTTCATGCTTTGACAGTCTTTAGCTTGACCTTTGCCACAAAGTGTCTTGTACTTCATGGTGAGTAATTAGAAAGGACACTAAATGTGTATCCCAAAATGACTTGTAATTAAAACAACTGTTTAAAAAGCTGCTGTAACTGCAGCTGGTATTCACATTGGTGCACATCTTGGTGCCCTTCCAGATTCTTTCTTCCTCCAGCAGGTTGCTCAGGCCCTAATCCTCTAATCTATACCCTCTAGAAACTGCCGTTTATGAGCCATCTGTCAGCTTACTTCTGTCCAGCACCGGGCAAACAAGCCTTGCCTTCCACTGAGGAGGAGCAGCAATCCCAAATGTAACCCCATTAGCTCCTAAACCAGGGATTTATGATACAAGAGTTCACTTGACTCTTTTTGATTGCAAACTTGTTTTTTTCTATACCAAAATACCAGTTAAATATTCGTAATTTTTTTGGTATTAACCTTGATTATATTACCTATTTGTATCATGATGTATCTCTTCTTCTATACTCTTGATTACTGTTCTGTGTCTGCTTCCCTGTTTGTATTAGACTTGCATGTACTGTCTGATAATTATCTATTGTATAAGAGAAAAAATTTATCTTTGGCTGTATTTATTATGCTTCCAAAAGAAAAATTAAAAGAAGCTCTTGCAATGACATAAGTCAACAAGAGTGCGATTCTTAAGGAATCATCAATGATAGCTCGACTCTACTATCCCACTTCAAAATGCAGATTTATTGCTTTTTTTCATTTTGACTGTCAATACAATAGATTAAAAAAATGCCCAAACCAGTCTACTGTAGTTTGGTACCTCAGCTGATAAATGGCATCTTCAAATGTGGAACCTGAATGAAACAACAGTAATTAAATTATTGATTGATCTTACTCATTTGGGTTTTTTTCCCCTTCTGTTAATGGAAGACTGGCTTGACTACAGAATGTTCATACTTGGAAAAGATTTACAATACCAAATTGATACTGATAAAAAATAAGCAAAATTAATATGGTGAGAGCAATAGATACAGAACTTCCAAAGGAAAATTATTTGAAAGAAGCCTTCCTTCTAATTTTACTGAGCTGAAACTGTTGTACTCAGGGGTGTTTATCAACAGATTCTCTTTGTACTCTGGCTAAACACAGTAGACTGTACACTTCTGTTCATCCATAGCATCAAGTGGCTTAACTCTACATTGGAATCAAACTAGACAGTATTTGTTACTGTTATTTGCAAAGTGGGATTATAGACATAATGTTTTACAGGCCTTTTGAGGTCAGAATAGGACACAGGCAAAAACCTTGAAGCCTACCATGAAATTCAGTTGACATTTGTTCTTAATGAATTAACCATCTACCTTGTCATCGGTTCTATTCTGTCATTAATGATGTAAATGTTACCAGGCATGGAATTTCCATACTGTTGAATTGTGTAACAAACCAGTATTTCATCTTCAGAAGACATGAAGTTACCAACCACTCCAACAGTTTATTCTGTTGGTAAAAAAAAAAAAAAAAGGTAAAATATGAGAAAACAAAACATGGAAAACAGTGGCAGCCTATTGAGGTAGTTTATTGGGTGCATCACATTTAGTCTTTGTGCATCAGTATTTTTCTCAATAGAAAAAGCGGAAAATTCTTTCTGAAAGCATTATTAAAAGAGGAAAATATGTGAAAAAGCAGTAAATCCTCTCATCCCCAAATGTATTATCTATTTAAAACATTATTTAAAATTACCCTCCCCATTGTATTTTTTCATTAATATTTCAAAAGGGTTCATTCTCAAATAGAAAATTCATGGTCTTCTTAATTAGGAACAAGATAAGAATCTTAATTAAATTGCCCTAAATAAAGCTAAGTTTAGAACCAGTTTTACTCTTGACTTCAAGCAGTGGATACAACATTGTGTGTTTTAGAATCATTAAGAAGTCATCACTTTTGTTCCACTGCCAGTTCTGACATCTCTATGATAAATCTCTCCTGTGAACGCACCAAGTACCTGAGTGTCTCAGGAAAGTCCTCCCTGTAGGGATTGAGCTGAAGTAGACTCAGCTCTGCTGGTTGAATTAACTCAAGTAAAGGGCAGTGTTGCTGATAGACTCCTTTTAGCTCCCAAACCAATACTTAAAGCTATTGTGTGTGTACTCAAACTGCTCTTCAGCCTGCAATCTAAATATAACCTTTTGTCTTTCAAGTAATTGTCTTCATTTGCAAGCAAGGGCTTTTGTATTCCACTGAGGACTACTCATCAGCTATATGAGAAAACAAACAGAAAACATTTGAAAAAAAAGGCTGAATGCACATCAGCTTTGCCTGAAAAAAGTTAATATTATGAAAATCTTATTAGAAATAAGATCGACAGTGAGCCCTGAGTCAACTTTATAAAAGGTTACTCCTATTCCAAGTACAATAACATTGATTAACATTAAATATTTGTACAGTGACTAAAACTGAATCCAGTATATTACCAGGAAAGGTTATGCAGATCAATGTGTGATGGGTACTGAAATGTTATTAGACCTGATTAGTGGAAGAGTGCACTTGAGAGGCAAAATTTAAGACAAATCGAAAAATAGGCCGTTAAGGAATTTAAAGCAATATTCTCAATGAAGGGAATAATTTAATATTTTTAAATGCAAATACGCCTGATTATTACACATGTTTATCCAGGAGTTGTGGAGAAGAGTAGATTGAAACAACCCAACAAATTTTTTGACAAAAGCTTACTTGTACTTTCTAGAGCAGCTGCTGGGCAGTGGATCAGCAAACCTTAATAATTTCCCTGTCTACTCGAACTGTGTAAAGCAGAGAGAGCATTTTGTTCTCTCTTTAGCTTCGTTTACCAGGATACTGTAAAAGCTGCTGTGGATCAGGTGGAAAGTGCTCATGCTGAACTAAACATGGAGTATCCTTCAACAAACTACAAGTTCTAACTCCATGCTCTCGGAAATTAAAAGTAACTGTTTCTGTGGACTCATTTACTGGAAACTCTTCCTAAGCAGAAATGCCAGAATGACTTCATAAATTGAAATCATAGTGTTTGGCAGCCAGATTTTGCTCTGATTTATAAAAACGAAGTTTTTTTGAAATTTCTTTCTGTGCAGTTTGGTAAAAGGCCTTTTCTCCATGGCAGTGTGGGCACTCAGTGCAAGGTAGAATTTTACTTTAAAAATTAAATGAGCTATTACTGAGCAGAAAATCTGGAAAAAAACAAATAACATATTCAACAAGAAAGTAAATCAGTGACTTGTCAACTCACCAAATACTTCCTTTCTTAAAAGCCAAATTGTGTGGTGTAGGGAAAGGCTCCCTCCGCGTTGTAGAGTGTGGTTAATGATGGTAGATCTCTATAAGCAGGTTTTAGAGCATGAGGTTTATTGGTAAGGACATAGCTATAGGGGCCTTGCTTGGAGCTGCCAGCCACAGCTCAAAGCAGGGCAGAAAAGCAAGAGGGAGCAAGAGCGAGCTAAGAGAGTGAGACAAGAAAGTAAGAAGTGAGCGGTGAAGAGTGAGAAGTAAGAAGTANGTCCTAAGTTACTGAGGATATTGTGCAAACTGAGAGCTGCCCACACAAGAATGCACTGTTATGAAATCTATGAATGTTTTTCTCTGTTGTTTTGCAGCTCATGAATGAAGAATCCAAGCACCTCGTTTTCACCTGTCTTTTATCTTTGTGCTAAGGGATGTACCTGATGAGATTTTTCTAACTGAAAGAGACCATCAAGAAAAAGACCCAGTGATAACTGGAATTACCAATACATGAATATGTGCCTGTCATTTCTGTGTATCTGTCCTGTGACCTGAACTAGTTGTTTTAGCTGCTAAATATCTGTATTACATGAAAATGTAAAAGCTACATTTATTGCAATTAATGACCTTTTACATTTTAAGGTAGGCATTTGAATTTACATGTTCGTTCAAGGTGATTGATTTTTACCTGGAGAAAAGACACCAATCAGTTGCCATTAATCAGTGCCTTAATGGATGCATTTGCAAAAGTATTATCTCAGCAAAAATCACCTTCTTGCACTTGAACTCTCTTAGTTATCAAGGTTTCCTTGAACAAAATTTCTCTCATCATAATATTATGTAACTGCTAAAAAACCCCTTGCATTTTAGCTGCATGTGCATATTAAATCTATATCTCAAAAAATAATAATACATATCTTTACCAGGTACAGAAATGTAAGGATTGTAGATCTAAGTTTCAGAAACAGAACAAATTAAAGCTATTCTTTCCAGAATAATGACATCAAAATCATTATATGAGGTCACGGGTACATAACTTTACTTGCTACTTAGCTTTAGAATAAAGATGGTAATCATTTGACATTGTTAAATGTAAAAATAATTAATGCTTTTTAGCTGTACAGCACCTCTTACTGAAAGATCTCAAGGCAGTGTTAATTTCATTTCGTCTTGAACCTGGACACTTCAAACACTATTCAAAAATTTGGGGTGTCGCTAATTTATAATCTTTTTTGCTTTCATCTGATTCTGTTTGCCTGCATATTTCCACAAGATTAGGAAAACAGTTCAATTTTTTAAATTTCTATACATGACCATGTTGTAAGAAGCATTTTTAGTACTGATTCTTTTCCATGGATTGATTTTTGTCACATAGAATTAAGGAGACTGAACATATTTTTCCTTCTTTATATCCTCACCTAGGAACCAGAACAGTATGAACTATCTTTTCTGTTTCCTTCAGTGATTCTGTGTCTAGTTATGATGGTCTAAAATTGCCATATTTGTTTTCAAATCCTTTTGTGAAATAAATTAATCTTCACTGATTATGCTATTAATGTCCTCTGAACTCTAGACACAAAATACATATTCTCTCTCATGGGACATCCTCGTACTTTCATAAATCGAAAATTTGTTTTGGAAAGGAAGTATGTCTGTGTGTGTATTGGTAATATTGAATGGTGAAAACAGGATATTTTTTCCAGAAATTGCTCATATTTCAATAAAAGAAGTCAGCTAGGGAAGCTGTACATTCTACCTCTACAGGTCATGTTGTCCTTTTCCCTACCCCAGAGGCTGATAGAGTAAGGTTCCAGTAGAAAGCCAGTAATCAATAATTTTCAATCAATGTATACAGAAAAATGTCAGCTACACCACAGAGTAATTCAAAAAACTGTTTCCAAAACTGATTCAGAGGTGATTTAGCTGTATATTGTAAAGGAAGAAGTAATTTAAGGGATCTTTGAATATTCAACTCTTGTCCAAACAGTACCAACTCAGTTGTAAGCCAATGATCACTTTGTCAAATACACAAGAGTTAAAATAGGTTTTTTTTTAAATTCCTGAAATTTTTAAAATTAGTTAGAAAACCACAGCCACTGAATTTCTCACTTGTGTCATTTTATAGTAACCTGCCTCTTCTGATAAGGAGCTCACATGGGAGCAGAACTTTGTAAGGAGTTCTCCTGAAAACAGCGATCCTTAATTAACTTCTTCTGAACCCTGTCTCGTGTCATGACTCCAACATCCAGCCAAGGCGGATTTGCTTCCCAGAGCACAGCTGCCTGATCTCTTACAAGGTATTAGTAAGGCAGAGCCAAGGGTCCTGCAGTTCAACAACTACTTCATTTTATTGGGTAGCATGACAAGAAAAAGAAAGGTCTTGGTGATTCAACAAATGCCAAAGGTTATTAGTAATTTCAAATGCTATAAGCCACATGGTGTTAGGTTCTATCAAATACAAGGCTAACCTCTTTTCTTCCATTTAGCCAAAAGTTTTCAACCCATGCTATGTTGAACCTGAGTTCAAGTTCAACCCTCATGTGATAGTTCCATCCACGGTTATCTTTGCTAATAAGCCATCTGGCAGGGTGTCAGCTTCTATGGAAAACAGGTGTTTGATCCAATTCTCATTTGTTGTACTGTCAAGAAAGCTTTCACTGAAGTTGGTGACTAAATTCAGGCAATGTTCTTGTACGTCAGCAGAAAGACAGGATGAATTTCAAATTAATATTAAAACATTTCTATGGTTAAAACATTTGCCAGTTTCTCTCACGTCTCTCAACTTATCCCATTGTATCTTCAGGTGCAATTTCTTTACCTTGCCTACATTCTGTGTTCTGATTTGTATCTAATTATTACATAATGTGCATATTTTAATCTCTAGATACTGCATTCTATTCATTGCAATGCAAGAACAAGAAGTTAAAGGGATGAGTTCAAGAACATTAGATCATTAAAAAATGACTTAGGCAAAATTAAAGTCCTCCCCACTCCCAAAATGTGTTCCTTACAATAGAATTCAGAGTTGTGAGCCAATATCTGCCAAAGTTACAGCCTTCCTGCGTCTAGAAAAGAGGGTTTGGACAGTCATTCCCCACTCTATTATAGAATATAAAAACCAAAGAGAGCTTTAGCTCTAGAAAAACTAACAAGGAAAAGTAAGCACCAGTGGCTGACCAATATTTTGACAGCGAGTGCTGTGTGCTGAATACTGGATACACACTGGATATGAAAATAGGAAACTTTACTTTTTACCAGAACACTACATGGTCACTTTCAACAACAGAACATGCCAACATTATTCCGTTGTGAATCCTAATTATAAAAAAATTCCCATGTTGTAAAACAAGATTTTCTTTTTCTTAACATTTATTTTATTCTTTGGCATACATGTACCAAGCATGTACCTCACCAAAATTAATGGTCCTTGTGTTCGAATAGTGAAGAAAAAATCTATATTTATAAATGCCTTTCGTATAAGAAAATAGCCTATCCAGGAATCCTTCTTGACCCTAGATAAGAACAAATTATATCAAACTAAATTGCACTTTTTTCCCTTTGCCTTGACTTCACAATGTTTTGAGCCACTGTAAAGATATAAGCATCAAAAAATGTTGAAGGTTTCTCAGTATGAGCAATCCCTGAAATCATTATGTGACTTTTCTAAGCCCTTCATACAGGAAATTGGTATTACTTGCAATTCATTTCGCTTTCTATTAAAAAAAAATAGTCAAGACCCTTATCTTTTCAAGAGCTGTACTTTGTGAAAGATGATTTTCAAGTAGGGAAGATTTTCACTGTATGACAGAATAAGAAGTTACAGAAATAATATTGTAAGGCACGGGTCCATTTAACCACTGAAATAAACCCCAAATGCTAAGTAACGGGGACTTGTACTTTCTAACAATCTTGAGCTCCACAGTGTTCCCAAGATGAGGTCTAAAGCTGTGCTCAAATTCTTCTCTATTCCCACCACCACTACCCACAACTCATTATTCTGCTCAAGCCTGTTTTATTGACTGAATTTTGCTGTGGCTTTTTTGTGTTTTGTTTCGGTGGTTTTCCCTACAGCTACACGAATTCCCTTAGCTCATAAAGAGTAAACTAGACGAACAGAAATTATTAACTGGGGACAACACATAGATTAGAACCTTAAAATCTGTGGTTGGATCCTTAGGACTTTATTGGGAAAAAATCACACATTTTTAATTTTTTGAAAATACAGTATCCACTGATTTGGAGTATTTATTAATCAGTTACTGAAAAATGGTAATTGAGGAACATAAAATAATCCTCCCAAAGAACAATTTCTATAGCACTGTGGGGAGAGGGGGAGATTCAGTTTAACTGACATAAAATAAAAGCGAAAAGCATCAGGAAGCTACAATGGATCAGACGGAAAGTCTATGTAAGCCCTCAATCTGTGTTCTCCCCGATAGCGATCAGCTGTCTTAGGGGCAAGGAAAACCTCTACAGGATCTCCTGCTTTTCATCTCTCAGAGATTTAAAGACTTTCTGAGGTAGTAACCTTGAATTTATTAAGTTACATAATGCTGTAAAATATCCTCATACTATCTAATACTTACAAGCCAAATCAAGGATAAAAACTTAAATACAAAAATATGGATTACATTTGGGAATTATTTAAGAAATGTTAACAAGACAAAAAAAAAAAGCAGCAATTTGTCTTGAAAATAAAGATACATAAGAATAAGAAAAACATCTATTGCAAGTGCTAGTAGCTGCAAGAAATGTATGTGAGAAATTTAAGAACTGTTAAAAAAGTGAGAATGGAAACAACATGACAGAAAACCCAGTGGTCAGAGGGGTGCAACAGCATTTAAAAGAACTGTTTTTCTGAAGAGAGAAGTAAAAGGATCCTTACAATATGAGTGCAATATGCTTGCATAGATTTATCAAAAGCAATTGAAAGACTTCACTAAATATTTCTGTTCTGTATATAGAGAAATGATCAGATGATGTAATTATACTATAGCATGATAATGAAACATTCTCCATTAGAACTGTAGTCAAGTAAGTTTTATAAATAGTAGTCACTGAAAATAACTGAGTAAATCTGCATATTTGGATAAGTTGTATTGGAGTTTTGAAACAGCTGGAAAGGACAGCAAAGGGAAAAACTGGAAAGGGACTCCAAGAACTCTTGAAATATTTACATTCTGGGAATATGTTAGACCAGTACTTTCTAAGGATGGTGGCATAAGGAATTAGAGCCCTGGCCATCTAACATGGAACTTAGTGAAAAATCACAACTGATAAGAACATACTGGAATATAGCTTGTATGAAATTCAACTAATGCCTGTCAATGCCAGTTTCTGAAAAAAAGTCCTCTCAGATCTATGCACAGATACTTGTTCAAGAAGGTTTCTTTTGGCTGATGAAGAAAAAAAAGTGCTGATCTGATGGCATTTACTTACTGCTGCAAGGTGTTTTCTTTAAGAACCCTGAGTGAATCAAAACTGATGTGTATATATATTTAAGGACTAATTGACTGGCCTCAAAAGTGAAGTGTAAATGGGAAATACTGAGTGAGTTTCTGTTTTGGTCCCATGGGAACTGTGTTTTGGCCATGTGTTGTATAATATTTGCATTGATTACCAAAACCAAAGACAATCACAGGTGCCAGTGGCAGGTAACAAAGACTTGGGAAGTGGGAACTCCCAGAGGGGACAGCTCACTGGTACTGAGCACGCTGATTTCTTGGTAAATTGGGTGCAGGCAAATATACGAAGTCATACATCAGAGTATAAAGTGCAGGTGTTGGTGCTCCAGTGGAGGAATCTGTGAGAGAAAACAGTGGAAAGCAGAGCTGCTGGGAGTCTGCCAGGTACCCAGCTAAGGGTGAGCCCTGTTGCAACACCACGGCAGGGCACAAATTCAGGCCATCAGCAGGAAAACAACAGAATGAGGGCGGTGAGGGTGTCACAGGCAGGCTGGAACAGCAGAACAGTGTGTCCTTCTTGATGCCTCAGTATGCCACTCAAGATGCATATAGATAAATTGGAGAGTTCAGGGAAGTGTCACAAGAATGATTATACTGTAATTGGAAAATAAAAGGTGCAGCCATTTAGTTTATCACACCAAAGAGGGACTTGATCATAACATTTTTTTAAAATGTTTTTTTCCTCAGCAGATGGAAATTTGCAGCCTCAAACTTGTAAGTGGCCCGATCTTCTTTCTTCCCTCCCATGTTCTATTAATCTTTGTGTCCTCAAAATTTACATAAAATGTTAATTCTGGGACTTAGTGAAATCTAGATCCGGAGGTCAGATTTTTCTTGGTTTATTTTTCACTACTTTTCAATTAGTGATTTAATTCACTTAAGTAACATACTCAGGTACCAGCAGAAAAAAAGGTCTTTCGGAGTGGAAAACAAAGGTGGGGGAAACATCAGGTTTAAAAAGAAGTTAACAACACTGTAGCAAAAGAGTTCAGAAAGGGATTTCTCATAAAAATGAAAAGATCATTTTAGCAATCTTGGATTAATTTATACCACACTAAGTGCAATATGGGGCTGCAAATAAGTTCCGAATTTACATTAAAATGCATACCATTTCTGGATCAGAAGTGTGTAATTCAGCATATTCTATTAAAAAGGCTGCACATAATTGGTTTACTTACAGAATGTACAAATTCGAACTGTCCACATTTCAGTCTGTATAAGCACATCAATCCAAGGACATTGGTTCTGATTTAATAAAGACATCTAGCAGAGCGGCAACTTGGGTGACAAATCCAGCCACTAGTGCTTGAACAGGCACTAGGCAAAAAAAATAAATGTTTATAAAATACTGGGTTATTCTGAAGTGATTTTTGAAAACATAGAACCTAATTAAGGTTTGACTGAAGGCTATGGGTGTTGCGTAATTGGTTTAACCAAGAAGAATAGAAGGCCCAGAACACGATATTCCAGCTGATCCCTGGAAATAATAATTTCGTATTAGTGCAGCTTCATGTAGCTCCTGGAGGAAACAAGAAGAATGAGAATGGAATCTGCCCAATGGTATAGGATTCATATGAAGTTTTCAAGATTAATTTTCAGAAATGTTATCATTTTGATAGCAAAATTTTGTTCTTTCTATTGTAGCTTCTTCCCCTCCAGAAAAGGTAGGAAATAACCAAAGCAATCCTTCTGCCTCACCCAGTACCCTAAAGAGCTGCCTCTACCTTCAGGAATGGGCAGTGCCCTGGAGCTCAAATGAATTCCTATTCCTCTGAGCATTTTTCATCCTGTGTTATTCTCTAAGGCAGTAAAACCACTTCACTCCCAGCCACACTCTTGATCAGACACTTACACAACAAAGAGCTCACCTTCGAACAGCTCCCTTTGTTACCTGCACAACAAATAACCCAGCTTTTTGTGCCCCTTTAGCTCATCTGTGCTTAATCCTTCACTGCCAGTGTTCTTCAGAGCCTTCCGCCTGTGACCCTGCTTCAATACAGGGATTCTTCTGACAGCAAACGCATAACAAATTGCTTCTAGAAGGAAGTACCGTATTATTAGATCCAAAAATATCCTTTCCAGTTACATTTCACATATTCAGTGTGATAGATTTCCTAAATGGCTGTATTTGTTCTGAGGTGGTAATTTCTGCAACACAGAATTTGATTTTGTGCAACAAAACAACATTTTGAACAATAATGAAGATGTGCATAATGAGGATAGTTTTATAGCGGGACAGTTATTTCTGTTATTTTATTTTCTGTTAGCATTATCTAACTGAGCAAAACGCCTGGAAGCCTACAGTAAAAAACAACAAGTAGGACAAGACTTTACAAAACATATTTCACATTCCTGAGGAAGATGCCATGGAAAGCGTGTGAAAGGAAATGTTTTTCGCTTGCCAAACCAGGACATTGGATGAGATACTAATTTACCCATAAATGTTGAGTATATAAAAATATATATTCTGAAAGCCTGTAAATGGAATTTATCCAAGACAATGATAATACAGACGAATTTTTTTTGTATCAAGAAACAAATAAAAAAAATAAACCCACAAAATGTCAAAACCACAGCTCTGTGTTTCTAAATAGAATGGCATCTTCTATTAGCCCTCCTTAGCAAAATCTTATTTTAAGAAAATATCTATTTAATTTAATTACATCTTCCTCTTGTCAAGCTTCATTTAAGGTCTTTTAAAAGCAATTATATCTCATGTCTTTTGATTAGGACATTGGAGCCTACTCATTTTACTCAATCAAAATTAAGGTATTATGCTTTTCATTGAATTTACATTTGGATGGATTAAAATTTTGGCAGAAGAAAGTAGGGTTAAAGCCACATTATGGGAGGATGAGAAAAACTGCAGATGACTGCTGATTAAACTCTCCAGCAAAGACCAAAGTCTTCCTTGAACATATGTGAGAAGTGTCAATTCAGCGACTGCAGCTTCTCTACGTACACACCACTGGATTCATAGAAGCTGGAGCTGGAAAGGCTCTTAATTGTCTAAGCCAAACTTTGCAGAGACACTTCAGCTGCGGTTTTCCAGTAGCTGTGCACCGAAACAGGTTTGCACAGAGAGTGGTGTGTGCCCCATCCCTGGAAGTGTCCAAGGCCAGGCTGGGTGGGGCCCTGAGCAACCTGATCTATTGAGTGGCATCCCTGCCCATGGCAGGGGTTCAGAACCAGATTGTCTCTAAGGTCTCTTCCAACACAAACCATTCTGCGATTCTGTGGCCCATCTATCAGTTGATTGCTGTGAAGTGACATTAGTTGTTGCCCTTTACGTGGAAGCTGCTGGGACTATTTGGATGACTTTGAAAACCAACCAGTCCAATTTGTCATTGGAAGATCATGGGATTTCCTTCTGGGCATCATTTAGCAGTTCATGGAATGAACAAGGACTGGAAGCCTCTTTGGGAGAAAGGAAAGTGTCTACATGAAAAGCTGGAGGCCAGGCTGAGGAAGAAGAGGGCAGTTCAACTACAGAAACAGCAAAACAAGGAACATGGCTGCAGCTGAGAGAGAGAAGCTTGTCAAACTGGTATTAATCCACAAATTATATATGAGGGGGAGAAGCTTCTTAGAGGACACCCTATGTCTGAAAAATAGGTATGTACATATGGAAAGCAGTTGTTCAGTGTTGTTCATAGGCTTGCAATTATGTAACCTATTTGTGTTAGGGTGTGCCTCAGTGCAACTATAAGGACATTCTGTTAGAAAAGTTAATAAAGTTAAAAACTAATTGGAAAATCAGACTTGATACAGGACACTTCAGCAACTGAAATACTCTGACTTCAGTGTGCCACAGAGTATCACAGAAGCTACCCTCTACTTAACACTCCCCAGAGTACATCTAGAATAATGCACCCTATTTTGGGCTCCCCAGTAAGAGAGATGTTGACAAACTGGAGAGTTTGATCCTTATACAGGCCATTCACTTACAAGTTGGACTCGATATATTGTGTGATTCTGAGTTGAGTGGACAGACACAAAGATGCTAAGGGATGAGAGCATTTGTTCTTGAAGTCGAGCAGAGGGAACTGGGCTTGTTCAGCCTGTGGCAGGCTTAGATGGCACATAATAGCAGCTCTCCAAGGCTTGACAGGAGACTGTCATGAAAATGGAGCCAAGCTCTTCACAATGGTGGGCAAGAAACAAATTGAGACATGGGAGGTGATAACTGAATAGGAGAAAACTCATCTTAATGTCGAGGCTAGACAAGCATGGGTTGCCCAGAGAGGCTCTGCAGTCACCACCCTTGGGAGGTTTTGCAAGATGAGACTGGATAAAGCCTGGACAACCTGGTCTGACCTCAAGAGCTAACCTTGCCTTGAGCAGAAGGCTAGACCAGAGATGATTTCAGATGTCTTCCTGTGACTCGCCGATCACAGATGCTCATGACTGATCGTAGTTCGTGGCTTTTTGCCAGCCCAAAGTGTATGAAACGTCTCGCTCCTCAAAACGCCCAAACACCGTGCCAAGGGCAGAGACCGCGTTACAGCGGGAGGCTTCCAGCACCTCTGCGCTACCCCG